>JAAGAY010142700.1:0-20752 GCA_011801015.1 Ardeotis arabs
GCTTGAGAAAATCACTCGTTATTCGGGTCTTATCCCCTTGTTTTTCTAGATACGGCCTCTGCTGTAGCTTGCTACATCTCTCATCTGGTTTGTATATGTAGCTTTTATGCTATATTTGAGCCAGGCAACATACACAATTGGGAATGCTGAGTCCCTCAGCTGCAGCGATGTAGGTTCTGCAAGAAATTCCTTGGTCTGATAGGACTCTCAGCCAAGTAGTTTGATTTTCAGAAGACCACACTGCCCACAGATCCTTCTGTTTTCACTGTGTCAGCACTCTAAAAATCAAGACACACGATGAGTCTAACATGGATCACTAAGCATAGGTTTCCTAGAGTGGTTCTTTCAAAAGCTGCAGCATTACTGAGCGTAACTCCTATTGAAAACTCCTCTAAAATCTCAAAGCTATGACTATCAGTTATTGCTAAAGCAAAATTAAGAACTGTTTTAAATTTTCTCCTTTCTAATTACTGCCAATTTAATTCTCATGAAGCTGAGGTATTCACACGCAACTTACGAATTATAAAAAGACAAACTGTCTCAAAACTTCCAAATCTGTGACCATTCCATCAGTGCTTACCTACTCCCCTCCCCAACCAGTTTTGACTACAACCTAGCTGATAGAAAGAGGTCCTTTTTTTGACAGTTTGGTCAAATATGCATTGAAATAAGAAAGATCTGTCAAGGAGGTATTTGTAAGGTATTTTGCGCAGTAAAGAAAATGTAAGAGACTCTGAGAATACTTTTAGTTAAAGATGTCAGATTCTGGAATAAGCACTACATCATTACTGGTCTTGGTTATTATTATTTTTCAAATAATTGGAAATTATGTTGAGGGAGAAAAAGCTTATATTCTTCAAAGATTTCTGTAGTCCTTGAAAGAAAAACCTTGCTAGGATGCCTGTGAGAGGGATACTTTGTAAACTTGGGCAAAACATTGTCTTCCATCAAATAACAAGCTTAAGATACACTGATGTTTACAAAAAAACTGACAACATGTCAAGCTGTCAGGGTCCTGTGATTGTTGCCTGTCATGCTGGCCAATACTATCTCACTGTTGTTCCCTAATCTGTCCATATTGATCTACTGTGTCTTGTCCTGTATGCAGATATTAGGCTTTGTGGGATGGGAATTAAGTTTTTATGTTATGTCTGTGCTTGGTGTGTTCCATGAAAAAGATCAATAGATGCTACAGCAATATGAATTATAGAAATCCTACTGCCTCTTTTCTGTAGTTCTGCTATATAGCCAATGGACTGTCAAATTGATCTCAACCAAAACCACTTTCAGAACGAGAGATTCGTTCAGTTAAATTGGACAGGAGCATGTGATCTCTTACAATAACCTTGTTTGTACCTACTGCAACCTATTACATTTGAGGGAAGGCAGTGTATTACCAAGACCCTGAGCATCTCAGTTGAACTCTGACTTTGGCCCTGGTGGATGAACCAGGAAATCTCAGGAGGATTCTTTCACCCCAAATTAATGTAAGAGTCTATGACTGGCTTTTTTTTTCTTTTAAAATAATTTTTCATTTTTGTTCAGAGAAATTTTACTCAATAGGTTGATATGTTTTCCTTTTCTAGGCAAAGATGTGCTGGTGGTTGGAAGGATTGCTTCACTATTTTGTCTCTTTTCGCCTCAAAGGAGTGATATAGTGGTCTAATCTTATGATTTCAAAGACATGAGGGTCCCTGATGCCAGATCCTCACATTCCTTCATGGCTGACTCAGCCCTTCATTCTTTTGAGAAAAGTAAATGGCAGTTTTCTGTCTATGTATTTTTCAGCTGTTACCCTAAAAACCCAACGCGTTAACCATCTGGATGCTACACCCATTTTTCACTCCATCCTACTAGTGCATGGCTTTTTGTATACAGGTTTTATAACTAAGTGTCAGCACTGTTCCAGCAATATATGATTCTCAAAACATGTAGAAAAAACCCTAAACCCTCTTGAATGGATAAATTTGGTAGAACGCTTGAGTAAGTGGAATAAGTTAAAAAATACTAGTATATTATTGGAAGCATTAGAAGAAAGGTAAAAAGCAACAGTGACTGACCTTAAAAGAATCCATTTTTTAACAACCATTTATCAGGAAAAATGTCAGAAAAGATTAAAATAAAGAACTTTGATTCTTCTGTGCAAAAATCTTTCTGATTTTTTAGACTCTTAAAGTCCAAACTTATTCTGCCTGTCAGGAGTACAACTAATGAAGGACTTTCTGAGGACTTTTGCTGTGATCCTTGGGATTATAAAAGAAGAGTGAAAAATGAATATTCTGTTTGCTCCAGTAGTGATCTTCAGACATTCCTAAAATGCCTTGGCTCAAGCTACTTTACAGCTGCTGCACAAATTTGACTTGGCAAGACTATTAATGAGTTGACCTTCATTTCAAGTTTACTTTGTGCTCGCAAGAGCAATGGGTAGTGATGAGGAATATTATTTTGCTCCTACTGGCAATTAGGTTGCTCGATATTCATAGTACTGCTTACAAGGGGTAAATCTTTTCTAACTATCAGCAAACTTTGTTCAGAACATTTACAGCCTTTATGGACTGTAATTCCTGCCTTGTCTGTGATCCTCCCTTTGTTCTCGGCAAGTGCTTTAAGTGCTTCAAATTACCACTGGGTCAAAAATCTCCGTAGTTTGTAGCAGTAAATAGCAGATCTAACATCCTTGTTGTGAAAACTAAGCTAAAATGTACATGGAACAAGACTGTCTATACTGCAGGGTGTAAAACAGTCACATAGTCATCTCATGGCAGCATAATTATTATTTAGAAGGTTGCACATGTTCCTCCAAATCCCTTAGGACTAGCCACTGTGAAAGAAGAAGAAATGAAAATTAAAAGAAACCAGAATAAACAGACTGGTGTTTTAAAATGGTCTGGCAATTTATAATTCTCAAAACAGTAAAAAGATCTCACAAATTTTATCCTGTATTTTCTGCACACTAGCAGAAAATGTGTAGGGAAAGGCAGAGTGTCTCAGCTGAATTACTATAAAAGATTCTGTGACTGCCATTTTTCATTCTTTTGTAGAATTTAATTAAAAAATAAAACCTTCCTAGTGTCTGTTACATACAGCTGATCAGCTTGCTCTTGTAGCAGCAGCATGAAGGCAACTTGTTGCTCTGAGGAACACTTATGTGTGTCAGGCTCTTGTCCTAGCTGAAGCCCCTCTCTCAAGATGTATGTTATCGATGTGTGGCACTCCTACATGAAGATGTTTCACAGTTTCTGCAAGGTGCAGAATATACTAGTGAAATATTTAATTCTTCTGTTTGTTTCATAATTTCTGTATGCACACATATGTCTATATTTATAGCTGTATTCATATCTATATCAATATAACTATACCTGTATATATCTGTATATATATGGATATGTATGTATATGTATGTACATTTATATGCATATATTCACACATGTACACTGCAGACACACATATATAGATATATATTCAAAGGCTTTAGAGGTTAATATATTTTTTGTCTGTTTTTTTTTTTTATTATTCTACTGTAGAGATCTAGCTTGTTTTGGAAAATTCTTCCATAATATTGCTCTGCTTTGAAAATAACAGTGTGTTACCACATTGCAAAGCTTAGAGAAAATGATCTCTGAAATACAAAGTCAGGAGAGGTGGATAGAATTCTAATCTGCTCTGTGAGAACATAAGGATGTTTCAGATGAGAAAAATAATTTGATTTTCCTGTGCCAATGCCTACCTTTCAAACAAGAGGTTTTTAATGATTTCTCTCTGCTTTATATAAGCTTGCTCCTTGGTTAAAATTCACTGTTCCTCTACTGTATCTAATATATACCTCAGCCCTTTGCTGGATCTGGAGCACTGTGTGATGGTACTCAGGAGAACTTTCTTTGATCTCCAGTATTCTGCCCTAAAGCTTCCCACTCAGCCTTTCTGGAGGTTGGTTTCAAACAACCTCTTTATATTGATTGTTTGTGATTATTCTTTAATTTTGAATCTCTCTCTGTTATCTTCAAATTAACCATTTTAATTTGATCTCTCTTTTTTAGAGGATTCGTGTTTACTTTTCTATTTTGTCTGAGTGACACAGTGAAAGAAGACATAACTACTACAGTTTGTATAACTAAATATCATATGGGCACTGGGGAACATCTAATGCAGATAGTACAGTATATCACTGCAGATGATGCAGACTGTAGAAGTCTTTTGACTTAGTTTAGTCAGGTTTCATTTCCTCATCTTTAGCTCATATATTTCAAGGAGAGGTCATGAATCTGAGAGCAAATGTGGTACATGAGAAAAAATGCTTGTTTTGCGTCTTAGCAACGTCAAAATTCTCTGCCCTCTACTGCATAAGACACCATATCTGTCCATTTTATGATGGCTTCCAGTACGTCCTTGTCATGCAGTGGATGAGTTCATTTTCAATACAGTCCTGCCCTGAGTATGGCCTCCATATAAGCATGCTGCAGTTGATGCTGTAGTTTCTGGGATTATGGTTCGAGAAACTGTTGATGGACTGATCTAGAAAACCTCCTTGGAAAGTACAGGACTTCCCTCACATTTCATTTGGCCTTGCAATTCAAACAATGCGATATGATACCACCAAAATGTTTGGAAATAGCAGACAGCGCACAAAACATACTTGTCAGAAAAGTACACCAAGACTGTCCATTTCCTTAGAGGTGAGCAAGTAGAGGTTCCTGATTCACGTCTGTTTCCTTTCCCATTTGCTTTCTCCCACGCTGTGATCTGTCCCTGCCTTTGACTTTCTTGAGCTTGGTTCCCAACTCAAGCCATGCCAGACTTGCACTGGTACTGCTCCTCTCTGGAGAGGCAGATCTGCCCGTGACTCTTCTGAGCCACCAAGGCTTCCTTGCATCAAGCCTAACCTTTTGCAGTGATCCCTTTATTCTGTGATCCAGTGGAAGTCCATGGTGAGAGAGAAACTGTAAAAATCTTCTGAGAGAGTGAGGTACAAACAGCCAAGTTGTGGCTGGAACTTGAAGTGGGCCAAGTATTCTTGGTAGTGTTGTCTTGGGAGATTTTCCTCTTAATCTCAACAAAATTTTATCTACAATACTGATAAGAGATTTCTAGTGATCTGATAGACATTTGGTATATTTAAGAGAGCAAAGTGTGTGTGTGTCCCCCTCCAAAAAAGAGAAGAAAAACATGTCCTGAAACCAAAACCCCAAATCCCAAACCCCAAATAACAAAACCAAAAAGCTACAGATGTGAGCAATCCATGTATAAAGAGGGAAAAAAGATCTGTCCACATTCCGTGGCATACTTTTTTGACAATATGTTTTGTGTGTTGTCTGCTGTTTCCAAACATTTTGGTGGTATTATATTGCATCATTTGAATTGCAAGGCCAAATGAAATGTCAGGGAAGTCCTGTACTTTCCAAGGAGGTTTTCTAGATCAGTTCTCTCCTTAAATAAACATGTACGTACCACACATCCTGGTATAGACCCAGAGCAAAACATTTCAGACCTTGAAAGGTCTCCCTCTCCACCTCCTGTGCTTACAACTACCAATGACTTCCTCATTGCTCTTTCACCTTTTTCTGCTTGTCAACAGTTTTCAGGCACATATTTTCCCCTGAAAGAGTGCAAAAGGGTGTCTGTGACCTGTAGTCTTTCTGGAATTTTTACAGTAGTGTTGAGCACTTCAAAAATGTACATATAATCCATAGCAAATCAATATATCAAGCAATGGGTTCATTGCTAGTGAGGAAAAAATCTGAAGTAACAGCTGAAATTCATCATAAATATAGCTATGGTATGGCTTGGTAGTCAAAGCTGTGACATATATGCCCATCCCTAGCAGTTGAACATATGTACGGCTTTTTTTTTCAAATACAGAACATTAGCCAAAAAAAGGTCATGAATTATTCTCATACCAAGATTTTGCAACAGAATGATTTAATGTATGAAAAAATGAAAAATAAAGTACATCATTTAAAGCCAAACTGATGCAAAATTCCTTAAGCTCACAAAAAATAATGTTTCCTTTTTTCCTTCTCACTGCTAAACAAATTATAGTCATAGCTGTTTTGTGATCAGTGAAATGAAAGTTTGGTTTTTTTAAACAACTAGGAGATTGTAGCAACTTGGTCTAAACTTGTCGTCTTTTTAATGATTCAGTGAATTCTAGTATAAGAGCTCTGTAAAGTTAGTATGATTAATTTCTATTTTTCTGTGGAGTGGCAGAGAATTTACTTAAATGAATAAGGAAATCTCAGCTTGCAGCTGTTAAAATTTACTTTAATGAATAGAGACCTATCTGTCTATCTGCAGTGCGTAAAAAATGTAAGTATCTTTCTGTATTAACATAATTGTTTTGAAAATGGAAAATACCGAGAAAATAAGACTTTCTCATAAACAGAAGTGTCTAGATCCTTTAGGATGTAATTAGATGATACAGATCTCTTGATTCCTGATATTTTTCACAGTGATAGTTTTTCTTGGAATCAGAAGGTGAAAGAGCTAATTTTAATGAGTTTGTATTTGTAAAAGTCTGCACACACACACAAAATCTCCAACTGTCACAGCAGCCAGTAATTGGCAGAGGGATGCTTTGATAAAGGTAGGAAGCGATTCCTGCTGGTTCAAGACAGGTGGACATTAACTTGAATCCAATTTACATCTTAAAATGCACAATGGAAGATATTTGCATTACATTGCCTAGATGAAAGGGACCTCTTAGTCTGAGCTCCTCATTTACTTTCCCCACTTCCTTTTTTTCCTTGCCCAAGCACTCAAACTATCTGTAGCTAAGTTTTAATGAAGATACCTTGTTCAGCTGCTGTTTGAGACAGCTATTTACTCAACTAAGACTCAAATCTGAACTCATGCTGGGCTAAAAAAGAACACTCAAACTGATAATTGGACAGACCTGAAATTGGATAGCCTGCTTTACCCACAGCTTGAATCAAGTGAGTGTATCTTCAATGTCAAGTTATTTTTATTTGCTTGCCTGGTCGATGTCCCTTGCAACTCTTACTGGGACTTAACAAGAGAGCTGCAGTGGAACGTGCCTGCTCTGAAAGGCACAAGAAAGGGCTCCTGATGGGCATCTTTGAACTATTTAAGTGATCCTAGTTACATGTTTAAATGGTTGATCCATATTTAAACTGTTAATTCAGATCCAAACTTTTACTGCATCCTAAAGTTTTCTGATTAAAAATCCAACACTGTGTTGAGTTGAAGTAAAGGAAAAGTAAGCTTATTGTTGTTCCAGAACAGACATTGAAGAAAGGCAAGTGGGGAGTAGGTGGGTAGTCTGAATTTCTGCTCCCCTGTAGTTCCTTCCCTTTTGTTTGAGTCAGGACTGATGGAAACTGAAAGCTTGCTTACAGAAGTCTAGGAATTTTTTGTGTATATGTTTTCAGGTACAAATTCCAGTCTTGCAATCAGCAGTGTGAAGTCTGTGAAGCCTATTCCAAATTTATATATGTATCTGAAGTTAGACTCACACTGACATTGCACTAGTTGTTAAATATTTGATTCTGAGTTGGTATGTCTTTTTAAAATAATCTTTCCTTTACAGGTAAGGCTCTCAGTCTCTTTTAAAACACAAAGCAGTAGATCAACAATGTAAATACGATCTGAAAGAGAGCAGAGTAGCAGGAATGTATTACGTTCACTCTTCCCCAGGGCTCCTTCATACATTCTCTATGTGAAAATCACATATGACCTTGTATGAATGTGGTGGGTTGACTCTGGCTGGATGCCAGGTGCTGACCAAGCCACTCTATCACTCCTTCTCCTCTGCAGTACAGGGGAGAGAAAATGTAATGAAAGGCTTGTGGGTTGAGATAATTACCATCACCACTTACCATCACGGGCAAAACAGACTTGACGTGGGGAAAAATTCATTTAATTTATTACCAATCAAAATCAGAGTAGGGTAATAAGAAATAAAATCAAGTCTTAAAATACTTTGCCCACATCCATCCCTTCTTCCTAGGCTGAACTTCGTTCCTGATTTTTCTCTACCTTCTCCCCAGAAGTGGCACAGGAGGATGGAGAGTAGGGGTTGCATTCAGTTCTTCACATGTTGTCTCTGCTGCTTGTTCCTCCTCACACTCTACCCCTGCTCTAGCATGGGGTCCCTCCCACGAGAGATAGTCCTCCACGAACTTCTCCAATGTAACTCCTTTCCATAGACTTCACAAACTGCTCTTGCATGGGTTTCTTTCATGCGGTGCACTCCTTCAGGAACAGACTGCTCCAGCGTGGGTCCCCCACAGAGTCACAAGTCCTGGCAGCAAACCTGCTCCAGCCTGGGCTCCTCTCTCCACAGGTCCACAGGTCCTGCCCAGAGCCTGCTCCATTGTGGGCTTCCCAAAGAATCACAGCCTTCTTCGAGCATCCACCTGATCTGGCGGGGGGTCCTCCATGGGCTGCAGGGGGACAGCTTGCCTCACCATGGTCTTCACTATGGGCTCCAGCACCGGTGCCACCTCCTCCCCCTCCTTCTTCACTGACCTTGGTGTCTGCATAGTTGGTTCTTTCACATATTCTCACTCCTCTTCTGACTGCTGCTGGTATTGCTGCAGGTTTTTCTTGTCCCTTCTTAAATATGTTATCACAGAGGTGCTACCACTGTGGCTGATGGGCTCAGCCTTGGCCAGTGATGAGTCCGTCTTGGAGCCAGCTGGCATTGGCTCTATCGGACATGAGGGAAGATTCTAACAGCTTCTCGCAGAAGCCACCCCTGTAGCTTGCCATGCTACCAGAATCTTGCTGCGCAAACCCAATACAATGAACTTGTAGTTGAAGGATTTGTTTACACTTCCCAAACGTTCTTTCATTTTGTTTGCATAATTTTTCAGGTGAACCTGAGTAGTGAAACATTAAAGACTAAGAAAAGCATGATTACATGCCAAAATTATATTGTGTTGTTAGTGCTTTCTATTTTGTTTAGTCCTTAGAATTTACCTACCAGTGTTAGACTAAAAGGCTGTGCCTTTTTGTGGTGGATAGCGATGTACAGCACTAAAAGAAGAAACAAATTGAAGGTAGTTTCTGATACCTTTGCTGTGTCTCTGCATGGTAACATGTCAGTGGGAGCAACACTCCCAGCTCTGGAACATAATCTCTGGTTAATCTCCGGTTTCTTTTGGAGTCTGAAGTGAAAAAAAAAAAAAAAAAAAAGCTTGCTGCTGCCATTTCTGATGTTATAAGGTTAGAGGCTACAACCTTGGGAGATTTTACACTAAATTTGATTTTTATTGTTTCACAAAATAAGACCTGTTTTCTGACAGTCAATAAAACTGCAGGTGATATTCCTCTTATAATAGATGTGAATGGACTATTACTGTTTGCTATAGCAGTTTAGCCGCAGGGCAAGCTTATAAGGGTTTTTGTTAGAAAGAATGCACAATCTTTTTTTAGCCATAGGATTATTTCTTTATTTTCATCAAGTTCTCTGGTAATATTGGTAAGTACTCATCTGAGCAGGTCTGAAACAAGCATAAAGTTCTCTGCTTCTGAAGTTCAAAATCAGTATTGGTGGGCTAAAATGGAAGTAGTTGTAACACAGTATAAATAAGTAATCCCAAGATTTAAAATAATTTATCAAAACAAATATTATGTGACCATTATGTAAGCAACAGCAGTATAGAAGTCATCTTCATCTCTTGGTGTTTTCTCTTATATTATATAAATATTTCCTAGTTTTTAATATCAATATGCAGTATTCATACTCTGAATCACAGAATCATTGAGATTGGAAGGGATTTTTGGGTATGGTCTAGTCCAATGCTCCTGCTCAAAGCAGGGTTAACTAGAACTAGCTGCTAAGGGCTGTGTCTGGTTGAGTTTTGAATATTTCCACAACCTCTCTGACCAACCTGTGTGGGCATTCCAAAACCCTCATGGTGAAAAAGCTTTTTCATATACTGAAACAGAATTTCCTATATTACAATTTGTGTCCATTGACATTTATCCTGTCACTGGACGCCATCAGGAAGAGTCTAATTTCCGCTTCTTCATTCCCTCCCATCATATATATATGGTATGTGACCCTCTTCCACCAATATATAAATGCACACACATATGAAAGCTGGAGCCTTCTCTTATTTGTCTTTGTGGCCCTTTGCTGGAGTCTCTCCAGTAAATCCATGTCTCTCTTGGAATGAGGAGCCCAGAACTGGACCCAGCACTCCCGATGTGTTTTTATCAGTGCTGAGTAGAGAGGAAATGCTTTTCCTAATGGAGCTAAGGGGATTTTTGACCATCTTTGCTGAAAGGGTGCATTGTTGGCTCATAGTCAGCTCACAGTCAGAGAGGCTCAACTGCTACTTCTCTGCAAAGCTACTTGGCAGCTGGTCAGCCCCTAACCTGTCCTCGTGCATGAGGTTATTCCTACCCAGGTGCAGGACTTGGTGTCTCCCTTTGTTGAATTGAATGAGTTTCCTGTCATCCCATTTCACTAGCCTGTTAAAGTCCCTCTGAATGGCAATATGACTCTCTGGTGTATCAGATACTCCTCCCAGTTTTATATCATCTGTGCAGTTGCTGAGGGTACACTCCACCCCATCATCCAGGTTATTAGTGAAACAGTTGAACAGTATTGGCCCAGTATCAATCCCTGGAGTATACCACTAGTAACTGGCCCCCAGGTAGATTTTGTGCTTCTCATCCCAACTCTTTGAGCCTAGCAGCTAAGCCAGTTTTCAGTCCCCCTCATGTATCTAATCTGTACTTCCTGTAAGGCTTGCTAGTCCTTATGCAAAGCTTCGTACTTTTTGCTGAGGGTACACTGTGCCCCATCCTTTAGATCACTAACTGAACACGATTGGACCTAATATTGACCCATGGGGCACACTGCTGGTTATTGCCGTCCAACTAGACTTTGTGCCACTGATCACCAACCACCCTCTTTAGGCGTGGCCATTTAGCTGGTTTTCTGTCCATTTCACTGTCTGCCCATCCAGCGCATACCTCATCAAGTTCTTTATGAGAATCTCGTGGGAGACAGTGTCTGAAGTTTTTCTAAAGTCAGAGCACACAATAGCCACTGTTCTACCCTAATTTACCAAGTCAGTCATTTTATCAAGGAAGGTGATTAGTAGGTTGGTCAAGCATGACTTCCCATTGTTGGATCCATACTGACTACTCATGATGACCTTCTTGTTGCTCATATGCCTGTAAATGATTTCCAGGATTACTAGCTCCATCACCTTCCAAGGGATTGAGGTGAGGCTCAAGATTCTCTGGGTCTACCTTCGTGTCCTTCTTGAAGATAGGAGTGCCATTTGTTACTTCCAGTCATCAGGCACCTTTCTCAATCACCATGATTGTTCAAAGATCACCAAGAGTCCTTGCAATGACATCAGCCAGGATGCACTTGTAGGTGTGTTCCACCAGGGCCCATGGGCTTATATAGGTCCAATTTGCTTACATATTCCCTGACCTGATCCTCTTCCACCAATGGTTTGTGATCCTCTTCCACCAATGGTATGTCTTCCTTGCCCCAGACTTTCCCTCTCATCTCTGGGACCTGGGATTCCTGAAAGCCCGTCTCGCCAGAGAAATCTGAGACAAAGAAGGCATTCAGGACCTCAGCTTTTTCCATGTCCTGTGTCACTGGGACGCTTGCCCCATTCAGCAGCAAGCCCACATTTTCCCTAGCCTTTCTTTTGTCACCTGTGTACTTATAGAAGCCTTTCTTGTTGCCTTTGATGTCCCTCACCAGATTAATTTCCAAGTGGGCTTGTGGCTTTCTTAAATGCATTTCTGCAGACTTGGGCACTGTCTTTATATTCCCTCAAGTTACTTTTTTTCCTATTTCCACCTTCTGTAGGCTTCCTTTTTGTGTTTGAGTTTTGTCAGGAGCTCCTCCTTGTTTATCCATGCAGGTCTGCTGGCATTTTTGCCTGACTTCCTGCTCAATGGCATGGACCACTTTTGAGCTTGGAGGCAGTGATCATTGAATATTAACCAGCTTTTTGGGGCCTCTCTTCCCTCTAGGGCGTTAACCCATCAGACTCTACCAAGCAGGTCTTTAAAGAGGCCATTTTCTGCTCTCCTGAAATCCAGCATTGTGATCTTGCTTTATGCCTTCTTCCCAGCAAGGCTGCAACCTTGCAACTGCATGCAGATCTTTAACTCATGAAGTTTATTGCCCATGTTGTGTGCATGTGTGTACAGGCATGTCAGAGAGGCATCCCAGCATGTTGATTTCCCAAAAAGGGATCTGTTTTTTTTTTTTCCAGTGTCTTGTAGGCCCTTTCTTTCTTAGATGCTAATGCTGGAAATAATCCTGCTTAATTCCTGTTTTGGTGATTTTATTCATCACAAGCATGTGACAATTCTGAAGAGAGTGTTTACATCAAGATTTTTTTTTTTTTCCCACTGGTGTCTAGACCCAAGTTGGTTTGGACAAGCTGATTCCACCTTACTCATTCCATTCACAAATTATAGTACCACTGTCTTTGACATCCTTTCTGTCTTTACATGAACTGTGTGCTCACTCCCAACCCTCCTTCAGACTCTTATCCAACTGCAATGCTCATGCTAGTTGTGAAGGATAGGCAAAAAAGTTCAGTAAAAACACAGACCGCATACATAAACATGTTTTCTTAGTCTTTTCTGATGTTCAATTACTGTTTTCAATCCTAAACTGTGAATGTTTTTAGAAAACGTAGCACATATATATCTGTAAAATGTCAAAGTATATCTTCTGTTATTTTACAGGGCGATCAACTACTGTGACTTTGACAGTGAGTCTGTCAGGATTGTATGATCTTCAAGCAATAAAAAACCAGATGTAAAGGGTATCCTTTGAAGTCTTGGAAAATTTTCTGGTATCTAATTCTGTAGAGTAGTAGAAGTTTAAGGCATTGACATACCAATGTCAAAATAATTCACTGCACTTTTTAGTTTAACAGAGTTAAAATACAGATGTAGTGAATAGAGTCAGTATTTTTGTGAAGCTCTGTATCAACACAAACACTTTGCCTAGTTTGAGGAAAGGCAAGAGTGAATAAAATAGCCATAAATGTTCATTTAGTAGTGTAGATATTTCCAGTATTTAAATTTTTTTCCTACAATTTTAGTTAATATCTTCTTTTTTTTTTTCTTTTTTAAGTACTTATTTATATTTATTTTTTTAATGCAGATTTATAAAATGGATTGGTTACTGGGTAGAATGGGAGTCATTAGAGAGAAGAAAAGGAGAGAAGAAAAAAATAAGAAAAGATGAAAGACATAAAGTATGTGAAAGAAGCAGATTTTGGAGTCTGAGATCAGAAAGGTCAATAAAGCATGTAAATACCAGTAAATGTCAGCTGGCATTGACTTATATTTGTGAATCTCTTATGATGAGCTCATTACCACAAATGCTGAACACCTCTCTGGTGGCTTCGTCTTCACCTGCAGCTTTCTGACGTTTTACCTGCTTTATCCTTCCTTACATTTTTTGGTAGACTTTTTTGTTCATCATGTGGGATGTTACGATATCTTACTCTGGGCCTAATGTGAGGATCTGAGCTTTAAACTGCAACCACAGCACTCCTCTGCCTGTAAGCTACTGTGGTTTTTATCCCCCGGCAGCACATTTTGATAATTACAGAGGACAGGGAACTCTACAGTGTCTCCACCCTTGATGTCTCATTTCTCTATCAAACTCACTAACTTCTTGTGGTGGTGTTCTGGCAATCACCTCTTGAAAATTCTCTTTATTCTTTTTCTACTGCTAAGTACTTGCCGTGTTTTAATAGAACAGGCCCTCTGGCTGGGGAAAAGTTGCCAGTTAATACTTATGAGACTGATCCACTGTTTTATTATTATTTATTTCAGCAGCAATTCAGTCCCTGATGTTAACCAGGCATTTGCATTAAAAGCTATCAGTGATATATTTTAATAAAATCCAATTATCCTTTTTAGTTCCTTGTGAAAAATTAATGGATGTTTCCAGTGTAATTGTGAATATAAGCTCATGGAAGGAAATGCACCAGTTGTTACTAGTGGAATTGTGGCATTAATAGTGCCAGCAGCAGCAATGAGGATTATCAAATATCTAATGCTGTGCAGACTTAACTTCAGTAACTTGTGCACAACTATTTGGGTCCAAGGAGAAAAGCATCTGTTTTCAAGGAGCTGCTAAAATACCGTATTTCTCACACAGTTCAGTATCTTGGCATGGTTCTTGTGCTGTGTAGACATGGGAAAAGAAATGGCACTTCCAGGAGGTGGCCTCTTCGGCTTTCTAGGGTGTTTTTGTTGAATCTGATCTCTTACCACTTCAGGTTTTCTGTAGTTTCACAAGGAACAAAAATGGGAACTTCAGTCTCCTGAACTGTTAAATCATCACAGTCTCAGCTGTGTATTTTTAAAGCAAGCTTCCTCTCCTCCAGCAAATCCTTTATTTCCCCATACTGCTGACAGCAGGAGGCTATGCTTCCACTGCTATCAGCTTTTCTTTATCTGAAATATAGGACTGGTTTCTTGGTACTACTGAAATTTTCCTATTGGTGCACTCAAAGAGAAAGGAAGAGGTGAATATTTCTTTATTGCCTTAAATTTGGTCTGATAATGCTGAATAGCATTATAAAGTTATTTGCACCAGCCAATTGTTTTTCCGGGTTGGTTAGCTTATCTATAAAGTAATCTGATTGGCTTAATGCTGAAAAAGTGAGATGACACTAGTTTTATCTGCGACATTTCAGTAACTGAAAGTTGAGACCATTCAGTGATTGTCACATATACCAGCTGAGACCCATTTGAACACAGCAGGGGTAAGCTGAGGAACCTATCAGGCCTGAAGTACCAAATATATGTGTAATATCAATCTGTTATGTCTCAGTAGCACAGATGACAACTCCCTCCACTATGCATTCCCGCTGTTGTTCAGTGTTTGCAAAAAATCTTGCATTGGACCTCAGTGTTTTTTTCATTAGCTCCTCTGCCTCAAAACCAACACAAAACCTACTAATTTGTATAAAAGTCTCTATTCTTATTTTAAGATATCAATGAAGTATCAAAATAGAAAAGAATACTTAATGATTATCACTTAGGAAGTACACTAATGATGGGCCCAGGAAATGGCCTTCGGCATCAAAGGAAAAAAGAGGTGTGGGATAAGAGACCTTAAACATTTACAGGGAACCTGACCCACAACACCCATTTTAATAATTTTAATTTACTGATTTCTGATCAGTTAAAATTTTCAATTGTAAAAGAAAAGGTCCCATCATACAATTTTATATAGAATCATAGAACTGTAGCATGGAGGAGACCTTTAAAGGTCATCTAGTCCAACCCCCCTGTATTGAGCAGGGACATCTTCAACTAGATCAGGTTGCTCAGAGCCTCATCCAAGCTGACCTTGGATATGCCCTCATCTACTTCACTGCATAATTAAAAAACTGAGGGTAGTGTTCAACATCTATTCTGTACTCCTTCAGCTAAAGTTTACCAGTTTCTGTTCTACCAGTTTCTCTCTTCTTATCCTTATTTTTTCTGCTTCCTGTATTCATACAGTCCTAGTTGCTTTTGCGTCAATACCTCTGCAGGAATTATTAAATGTTAATTATGAATGATAATACTCAAAATGTAATTTAGGTTTGCTCATTTCTTCCATTCCAATAATAAGCAGTTTTTACAAAGGTGACCCCAGATGGATAAGGCTTAGTATCAGTTTAGTGAAAGGATCTTGTTGAAAAGATTCCACAAAATATTAAACATTCCACAAAGTCTTGTTTCCTTATTAAACAGTGTCAAGAACTTCATCAGTGGTTTGGCTGGTGGTACATGTCAAACCAAGCTCCTGGGAATACAAATTAAATACAGAATTCAAAAGATTCAAGGTTTCAAGACAACAAATTTGATTCATGTATTTAAGATGTCATGTAGTAGATCTGCCCTTTAGCTAAAAACTAGCAACAGAAACCTTCCTTTGTGTAAAAATCTTTGCTAACTAAACAATAAAGTACATACAAGTAGCTTTGTACTTGATAACCAGTATTCAGATCCAAAGCATTTTCTCAAACAGTACATCTTTTTCAGGGTCAGTAAGATTTCAAAATGGCATAAAATCTCAGTGAGGAAGTATTAACAGGAAATGAATTTACAAAACCCTGAATAGCTTTATTGGTCTTTTTCTTCCTCCTTAGCTAAACTTTTTTTTTTGTAACTATTACGGCAAAATTATGTGCTTACAGGTCTTACAGTCCTGTTCTGTTGGCCACAACATAAAAAACTTGCAGAGATGCTGTGGGGGAGCAACCGAGTTTTGGTTGCTGCTGTGAGCCTTTGCATTCATGCCAGTGTTACCACAGCCTGCCAGGGAATGACTGCTCTGAATCCTAGGAGATTCCTGACTTCTGCAGCTTTGCCTGACGTAGGCAAAATATGTCTGTAGAGGTTTAAAATTAACTGTTGTTAGAAAATAAAAAAGTTATTTATTGGTAGGTGGGCTTAAGCAGAACTTCTCACAATATGCATCAGGTTTTGGTATCATTCTAAAGACTGGCTGTGGGCCAGCTTTATATTTGTTGTGATACTTGCTTAATCTTAGGAATGCTTACTTTTTATGGTGCCAACATACAATATTTCCTGTAAGAACTTTAAATAGTCATGTGGAAATAATAGATTTGTTACATTAATTGAATTTTTTATGGCAAAGCAGTTAAAGAACAGACATTTAGCATATCGTAGTGCCAGAATAAGTAGATTAAAAGAGATACTGTAATTGAACAAAATAGAGGTAACTATGCATTGTGCAATAAAAAAGATTCTATACATCTCAGACATTAAGCATATAACCGTTTCAGTTGCTTAGAATAGGCATTGCTAACTTTATTGCATAGATTACTCCGAAATGTTATCCAGTCATTACAGTAAAAGTTGTTAGTGGAAAAAACCCTGCTCATTGGGTTGTTAACTTTCAATTAAATAGTTTGGTAATGTAGATATTTCACATATTCTTCAACTATTCACATATTCTGGGCTATAAAGGAATTGAATTTTGTCTGTGTTAATGCATGTGGTGAAAGCAAGATGGAAATTGGCATTTGGCCTTCAATGTTCCTCTTATAAAGCAAAGGAAAAGACACTCAGTTAATACAATCTGAAAATGAAGTACAAATCTTTCCAAATGATTTGGAAAAGAATTTCTTTTTTTTTTAAGGAGGAAAAAACAGATATGAGATTGAGAAGTATCTATTTTTCCACCACCTGAAAATGATACAAATATTTATATTTCCTTTAATAATACAGTCAAAGAGATAACAATTTGTAAGGAAACTACTGTGCAGTTTAGAGTTATGTTTTGGTTGTGCTTAAATAGTGGTGCCAACCTCAGACCGCATATAGGATGGACCACATAAAAGGGAAAAAGCAATGTCCCTTCCACCTGTTCTGCAGGAAGGATTGCATGTTGCTGTGTTCCAGGCGTTCTCTCTCTTTCCTGCTGGTGTCATCTCTCTTTTACAACAGAAGTCTGAGCTCCCAGAAAATTATTTTGAGTCGTAGGTCCTTTATGTTGTCTAATGAAGGTGACCTACTTTTCAGTACTTTAGAGTGCATTTTCTTCTCCTCTCACTTCATTTTAAATGGTTCTCACTGTAGACTGATAATGATTTAAATATCTGTGAAAAGTTTAAAACTTCAGACCCAGTGCTAAGTGTGAGTATTTTTATTTGCCTCATCACAGTTTTTCCTCACAGAGGCAGGTGCTACAATGCCTGAGAAGACAAGAAATCCATAAAAAATCTCTGGTATGCTTTCAGTGAAGTGAAAATAACATAATGTAAAATGAATAATCAAAATTAGAAGGAAATAAAATGGGTGAGTCATGAAGAAAACCTGTGATTAAAAAAGCATAATGAATCAGCATTTGGAAGATTGAGATTATGAATATAAATACTGTTTCAACTATCAAATCCAAAGAAGCACCAAGTACCTCGGTGAATACTTGACTTACATACATTATCAGGCTGTTGAAAATAACAAACACACACTTCAGAATTAATAGCATAGTGAATGTTGAAGGAATGGCTAAAAATAACTACTGAGATTACGTTCAATGAACACTAAAATTTGCTCCCTAAGGTCAACTGGTTGAAACTGGCTCACCAGTGGTGTTGTAGTCATTGCTTTGGTTGCCGACGAAGGGCTGACATCTGGCTTCGCTGGTTAAAATGCAGTCAACACAGCAGCATCATGTTCTGAAATTTCTGATTAAATGTATTACGACAAATCCCATTAGCTGTAGTGCTTAAAATGACTTTAAGCACCATTGTCTCTGTACCATTGTATACTGCTACGAGTGTGACAGGCAGTGACCCACCTTTGCATGCTTCTCTGATTGATACATTTGTAACCCTGTTCTATGTGACTGTACTCACTTGTGATTTTCTGCCTCCTGAAGAGTATTCAGATGAATGTCTGAATCATCAGTGTGAATGTCCAAATGGGCAGCAAATGAGACATAATTTAAATAGCAGTGGTGGTATGGAACGCTACACATTGAAAGAAATCACAGTCGTAAGCAACACTTGAGCATCACACCTAAAAGATATAAGCAAGCTGTGAAGGAAAAAATGTGTCGCATTATTTTCTCCCCAGGTTGCTTCTGAAGATGCTGAAAGGAGTTACTTTTCTAACAGGAAGAAATAACATTTCTTTCCTGGAGAAACAGTATGTAGTGAAAGCATTTAATCACTGCATTGACTTGAAGTTGATTTGGAGATAAAATGACATTTGAATGAATCAAACTATACCTGATCCAGCATCTAAACCAAGACACTTCCGTTAACTGGAATGATGGAAGCATTTTTTCCCCTTGTCATGAGAAAAGGCTTACCAAAACAGTCATCAGAACTGAGAGCTTTTTCTTCATATGAATGTGTGCATGAACTGTGATGCAGTCAGTAGAGAATTATGCTGTGATGGGCCAAAAGTATAGGTGATTCTTTATCAGCAGTAGTATTTCTGCAACTTCTGATTGACACATCTTTGAAACATAACAGCAGGTAGCCTCATAAATCTTTGCTATGTAGAACTAATTTTGTGTCAGATGATCTACTCTATTTAATTTTATCTTTTCTCCCACACATTTTTAGTAAATTATAAAAATATAGTACAACACTCATCTGATTCTCCTTTGTGGAAACCCACTGGAGTGAATTACATGTATCAGTACCTTAGAAACCAGGTTGACTTCAGAATTTGACGAATAACATCCCAAGAAAATGTAATTTTCAGAGATGAGGAAAAAGGAAGCAGAAAGCAAATGGTATTATTTGCCGTATTTCTGTTTGTAAAGTCACAGATCTCTGGGAATTTATCCAGGATATCTATACTAACACCAAGAACCAACTACAATAGGCCAGAATGATAACTCTTACAGAATTAGCCTGGTCAGAATTTTTTCTATGGTAGGGAAAAGAGCATTTTAAGAGAAAATATCCAACTGCCTTAAGACGAGTGATTTTTTTAACTTACCGTAATTTTTTTATTTCTTTCATGTTGTTGTTTTCATTTATCTATTACTGTCTTTTTCTTTCTAGCAGGAAAAAAAAACCCCTCTGAACAAAGAGTTCTAAAGTGTCATCCCAAGTATGAAGCGTAGGAGGTGAAAGCACTTGAGCCCTGCCTGTATGGTAACAGTTTCACTAAACTATGTGCAGGAGTGTGGTCCTGCTGGGATCATCCTTGGAATTCAGGTATAACTGTAACTAACAAGGTACAATCTGTTGAGCTTATTTTACATTATGCCTTCTATTTGCATAGGGTAAAGATTTCTGAAGATGCTGAACTCTTGACATGCTTATGGCAAAGTGACAACAGATTTGGCTTATTGATGGGCAGACACCCAAACCTAAGCATGTATGAATCATCTTTCCCTTCCCCTCCACACACTGTGTAGCCTCAGGCTGCACTTGTTTTGTAACTTTTAAACTCTTTTAAATTTAGACAGTCCATCATTTTGGCTAGATTTCTGTTAGCTCTTGGAAACATTGAGAAAAAACAGAAGTGAAAGATGACACATTTTGCTTCTGACTGCTTAGTGGCATGTCAGACATTTCAGTGAAAGTATAACTACTCAAACCATGCTCACCTTGCTCAACGCTATTATAATGATCATTCTCTCTTATTTCTAGGGTATTTTGGGCTAGTCTGTTCACAATTCGGTGTTCAGAGAGTCTTTGTTTTACTAATGATAAAAATATGTTTTTATTAATAATCTCACACTGAGCATACAGTTGCATGCTTCAGTTTAGAGAAACGACAGATTAAATAACATTTATTCTGTACAGCCTTCTAACACACAGATGTGAAAAAAAATTCTCCATCAATTTTTATGTATCATCTTAACTCTTCTGTGATGGATGAAATACAAAATAGTGCATTTTGTCTATCTCCTGGGAAAGGTCAGTACTTAGAACAGGGTCAGGATTCCACTTCATGCACTAAACCTCTGGAATCCACTGTATGCCTGTGAAACTGCACTGATACAGAAAATAATGGGATCTGATTTGAAACTTTTAATGACATTTCTCTTCAAATATGATGATTTTTTTTTTAACTTTTTTTTTTCCATGTAATGTTGCCAAGTTATTAAGCTCTTCTTCCAGAATGTTTCTATTGAGCTTGCATGGTAAGGTTTTGGTATCAGGGGAAGAGTGTGAGGAGTCTTCCCCCTGAGGAGGAAGGAGTGGTAGAGCCTATGTGTGATGAACTGACCACAATCCTCATTCCTTATCCCCCTAGGCCTCTTGCAGGGAGGAAGCAGAGAAAATTG
>JAAGAY010142701.1:5932-52912 GCA_011801015.1 Ardeotis arabs
GTGGGAGATATGGAGGTGGGTTGTAAGATAAGGAACAGGCTAGAGGCAAGAAGAGCTGTTATAATTATAGCTGGGAACACAGAATTTGTTAAAGGAAGTCTACTGTATAATTACATTCGAAAATTTAGCAAGATGCCCAGAGGCTGGCTTGCAGCTGTCAGGAACTGGTAACGCTAGAGTTATGCTCAGAAGGCAACCACCACTGCAGCTAAGCACACCACCTTGTAGTTGAGCTGACTTGATAAAGCAAAAGAATTACTTCAGCTAAAATTAGTAAGATTACACAACATGTGAGATTATACCTATTCTCAGTAAAAAGTGTCCAGAGATTGGGCACTATTTTAAAGGAAATTAAATGTAAATCTGCTGGTTTTGATACTACATTAATGTATTTTTGAATGAGTGACAATGGTAGTATTTTGTGAATTACATATTTTATTTAATAACAGTTAAAATTCAGGTGTTTTTTAGATATTAATTCATAATCAAATTAACCTCATCTACAGGTTAGTATAAGTTGGCATACAAAGTCACAGTTCTCACTTTGGTTTATCTGGCCCAATCAAATGAAAATGAATGAGTGAAATGTAAGCAGATGCAAGATTTAAAATAAATAAATAAATAAATAGATCTGTGTATCTGTTTCTTCCTTAGATTTAGAGCTAAAGTGATGTTGCTACTGAGCAACAAATGGTAAACTACAAACACTGACGGAAAGTGGTAATCTGCAGACAAACTGATCAAGTATGAAGTACGATAAAGCCTTTTTGGAAAAAAACATAGGATCAAACAAATTCAAAAAAATCACTCATTTTATATGAAGCTAATTATTCTACTTTAAAAAGTACATTCGGCTAATTCAAATATTAGAAAATTAAGTGCTGAGCATGTTGGAAATTATCACCAACCGTAAGTATTACTAGTGTTTGTTTAAAACACATCCAGATAAAGAAGTGAACAAGAGTCATAATACAGTCATAAATTTGTTCATATTTGGAATGTTGGCAGATTTCAAAGTTATGTCATCATATTATCATTGCAAGAAAATAAAAAGCTCTAGAAGACAGAGCAGAGACTACAAGCCTAAAACAAAACTTCATAGTATAATTATTTCTAAATGCTATGACAGTTGCTTCTTTTATTTCAAACTTACAGGTTTATAAGAAATTTAAGTATATATGTCTACTTGGCATTATGGACTGTAAGGACAGGAAACTGGGCGTTATTTCACCTTTAATTAAACCAGCTACTGCTTCTATTTTGAAAAGGTGAAGATTGAAAAAAATGCTTAAATCCTCAAATAACAGCTAAGTGCTGGAATCATAAGCATATGCTTATCAACTATTCCATATCTGCTTCATCAGCCTCAAGATATTCTTGTTTGATGCCTCTTTATTACAATCAGTTGAAATACTACAGTTGTCTTTTCTATAGAAAGGCAGATATATTTTCTAAGTATCATTGGTTTTGCTTACTTCAAAACTGTTCTCAACTTAAGACTGAATGAAAGGTTCCTTTCTGTGCCTCAAGGCTGGCTTTTGCTCTGTGTAACAGGACTGTAACAAGATTGCTTTTTGCTGTAACATTTCATTCAAGAAGGAGGGAGGAAAAAACCTAAGAAATAGACTATTTTATACAAATTTCTCTCCTCTAATTTTCATTATCTGAAGATGGATGTCTGAAGGATGATGATCATTTCAACAAAAAAGGGGCACCTGTTGGACATTCAAAGTTTCAGTTTTGTTTTACTTTTACAAATAATTAATCTTTACAAGTTAAAGTATTCCTTTGCTTTCATTTTGAAAATAAAACACAGTCACTTGAAAGACAAATTAAATTTCAGTGCCTTTTTTAAAAAAGAGAAACTAAAATTCATTTTGAAAGAAAATTCAGAAGCACAATACCAATTTCAGACAATGACCTAGGTTTTATTCAAATATTATTTTATCACAACTGTGTAACTTCAAATATTCTGAGCCTTGGTGAATTCTGGTTGCACAGAGATTGCAAATGTAAAAAAAATGCCAGGATTCATATTGATTTCCTCTACTTCAAGCGTAACAGTTTACTATGTTGACTTTTGTCATATTCATATATATTATACTATGTAACATCGTTTTAAGAACTGCAATTATCCCTTCAGGAATGTACAGAGAAGAACCCAGTCTTTCATCTAAAATACTACTGTAGAAGAACAAAAATATCTTCATGAAATCGTTAACTTTATGTATCAACAATTCCACAATAAAATAACAGAAAGCAAACTACATTAAATTGCTGATAGACGCATGTTCTTGATGCTACTCTGGACAAAGAAAAGCCTTTAAACTTCTTAATAATAATTTTGAAAGAAAAAGAATATCTTGTGTGGAATTCTTCTGTAGATTCTAATCTGTAAGCACACAAATCTATAAATCTAGAAGGCACTTCTACCTTTATTGTAATACACAAAGCCCTCTCAAACATAAAAACAAAACAGAAGAAAGAAAAGTCAGAATGATCTTCCTTGCTAGTACATAATGCAAAATGAACACTGCTCACATTTGTAGAAAATGTACTATTCCCAAGATAGGAAACTTTTATGTGAAAAGCTTTGTATGGAAACAAAATTTTCCAATACAATTGACAAGTGCTAGTTCCCCAGCTGACAAAAAAATGAATGAAATCTGGCTGTGGTTCCAAGTAGCTCTACTTCTTCTGCAACTTGATGCTCCTATCATCACAAGCGAAGTGTGTATTCAAAACGGTTTTAACACACAGGGATCTACACCACCACACCTTGAGTGATGACTGCTGAAGACCAGTCCGATTAAAGCTCAGACACTGCAAATAAAAAGACAGTTTGCCGTATCTCTGCCAAAACTTGTTTTGACTCTGCACATATCTGTACATTCATATAAGAGACCATCCTGTCTTTCAGATTATAACTATCTTGAAAAAGAATATTTGAGAGTTTTATATTTTAGTTAAGGAGTTATGACTTCTGTTACTCTTATCACTACACCTATCCATAACATATGATAATTTCTCTTTCACCTTCTCTTACTAGCACTTATCTATGTATCTATCCACTGAAAACAGCAATTTTCAAAAAAGTTGCACAGCACAACACAACTAGATATATGAAGTCAACATTTACTAGAGTTTCAAGACATAAAACCGTTTTTATGAGATTCAGGTTATCCATCCACCAGAAGGCACACTTTCACATAAAGTATGGTATTGGAACCGGCCCTGTTTAACATCTTTGTCAGCAACATGGACACTGGGATAGAGTGTACTCTCAGAAAGTTCACCAACAACACCAGGCTGTGTGGTGCGGTTGACTCACTGGAGGGAAGGGATGCCATCCAGAGGGACCTTGTCAAGCTGGAGAGGTGAGCCAATGCAAACTTCATGAAGTTCAACCAGGCCAAGTGCAAGGTCCTGCATATGTGTCAGGGCAACCTCAGGCACAAATACAGGCTGGGCGGGGAATGGATCGAGAGCAGCCCTGAGGAGAAGGACTTGGGTGTGCTAGTGGATGAGAAGCTCAATGTGAGCCAGAAATGCACGCTTGCAGCCCAGAAAGCCAACCGCATCCTGGGCTGCATCAAAAGAAGCATGGCCAGCAGGTCGAGGGAGGTGATTCTGCCCCTCTACTCTGCTCTTGTGAGACCCCCCCTGGAGTACTGCGTACAGCTCTGGAGCCCCCAACATAAGAAGGACATGGACCTTTGGAGAGAGTCCAGAGGAGGGCCATGAAGATGATAAGAGGGCTGGAGTACCTCTCCCATGAGCACAGGCTGAGAGAGTTGGGGCTGTTCAGCCTGGAGAAGAGAAGGCTCCAGGGAGACCTTATAGTGATCTTCCAGTATCTAAAGGGGGTCTACAGGGAAGATGGGGAAAAACTCTTCAGCAGGGCCTGTTGTGATAGGACAAGGGGTAATGGTTTTAAAATAGAGAGAGGTAGATTCAGACTTGATATAAGGAAAAAATTTTTTACAGTCAGGGTGGTGGAACACTGGAACAGGTTACCTAGAGAGGTGGTAGATGTCTCATCCCGGGAAACATTCAAGGACAGGTTGGATGAGGCTCTCAGCAACCTGATCTAGTTGGAGACATCCCTGCTTCTTGCACAGAGGTTGGACTAGATGACCCTTAAAAATTCCTTCCAACCCTAACTATTCCATGATTCTGTAATGGTACTTTCAATGGGAAGAAAATAGTCTACCGTTTCTAAAATTACTTTCAAATATTTTAAATAGTTTGCCTCTATTCTCTTCCTCATAAAACAAGGGATGTCAAAGGGCATATAAAAATTCCTAAATTAAGGAAAGAAAAACAAGAATGCACATTATATATAAAGTAGTAATAGGCAGAGACAACTTCACTAGGCTGTGACATATGACATCTGCTAGACTATTATAATAATAAATGGGAAAAGTAGGTGAGATTCTGTCAACAGCAAGTTATGAAGAAATGCATCTTCATCAGAATGACAAACATATCTGCCTTTAACAAACGCAGGTCAAACTGAAATTCAAGTATCTGTGAGTTTAAATATTTTCATTTTATTTAATCCTCTTTCCTTTGTGATTTTAACAATTTCACTGAATCATAAGTCTTCATTTATCAGATACATATTTATGTAATTTAATTTATTTTTAGCGAGGATAAATTAAGCTTGCTAATAATCAATGGCGAAAAACTGACAAGAAACAGTCTACTACTTTTTCAGACTTTTACAAATCACTTCAACTATGCAAAATAATAACTTATATTGTCAAACAACAGCCTAAAAATACTATATATCGATTCATGACTCCTACTGGCATACCCATGCAGGTGTCACACAGGTACTGGAATAGCTTTGGCTCTGCAGTTGACCAGGTGAATGGTAAAACCACCAATCTCCTGGGGATCATACCATGTATTTGATGGTATGTGTGAGCTACAAAAAAAAATTTCTCATATAAAAGAAAGAAGAGGGAAATTGCGACTTTCTGAAGGTAGGTCATGTTCCCATAACTCATGTTTCTTATGGTTCATTTTGCTCCACGCTTTATTTTTCAACTCCATGTCATCAGATGAGAACAAATCAAAAGAACCATTACAAAATTCTTATTCAATGGAGACTGAAAATTGTCATTGGCTGCCTAAAAAAAAAGACAGAATATTGTCTTTTTATTTGCGACTATTTAGTCCTTTCAAAACTAGATATGTACCTGTAAAGTAACATTTACCAAATTAGAACAATTTTCTGCACATAAAAAAGTAGCAGAAATTGAAAATCACCAAGCAAACAGTCAAGTCACAATGCAATGATGGGGTTTTGTATGAGTCACAGGTGGAAGAATTCAGGAAAGTAAATGGAACAGGTATTTATTTTGTTTACTTGTTTTTTATATGGAAAGTTACTTGGAAAAGCAAATTCCCCAGAGGTACTAAAAATTTTGAAAGAAAGATGGTAGGGAAAAAAGGTGAAATATTAATATCACTGTATTCCTACATATCCGTTTGCTTGATGCCTTGTTAGTTTTGGGGTCATTCCAATGCTGTGCTGGTGAAGACAGTCTGTATGATGATATTTACTTTTAAACCACTTTCAATAAATTAATGTGTGATTTGGTCACATATTTTCAGACTTCAGTAGAATCTGATTGCATTAAGATACCAGAGAGATTGATTTGGCAATGGTGTCCCTATCTCATGTGTACTCTCACTTCATAACTATTGTCTCTTGTAACACATAAATGAGGCTGCTTGAAGTGTAAGGAAGGAAACCACAAAAATGCTCCCGTTTCAATGCACTCTAATAAATGCATGACATAGTCTAATGCTGATTTAAGGTGACCTAACAGTAGACTGGCCCAAACAGATATCTCATTTTGGCCCTGTCACTGCCTTCCTCCAGAAAAAAAAGTTTCTTCACAATTTCAGTTCATGGTAACTCTGAAATTTGAAATTAGTTCATGTCCAAAACTGAAATAAGAAGAGTATCTACTGAACACTACCCATCAGCATACATGGCTGCATGACACTTCATAATTTGGTTACTAAAAGTTTTAATTAAAAGATCCAGGTATAACTCACTAGTCTGTCTGACTTATAGCACAGTTTAGCATCCTGAATCGGTCCACATAAAGAAGACAGATGTGCACATAATGCATTGCAAACCAACACATTAGCTCTATGGGGGCAGGATCTTCCTTTCTCTCTTAAAACTTTGCCATAGAAGCTTTCTGGAAAGAGACAAGCCTTTGCACATTTCAATAAAATAACCCTTCAGCAAATACGTATTGCCCATCAACTCTACTAGAAGCTGCAAAGAAACTGGAATAGCTTCACATAACCTGATAAAGATACACTTCTGACTTCACCATGTTTCTCAGCAGTAGAAGCAGCTAATTTCTGAGGTTGTAGGCAAGGAATTTGTCAGTCCACATCCGTGGCTTTTTGTGAAGTTTATTCGATAGATTCAGCAGGAGCATGGATAAAGATGAAGCACAGAAAAAAAAAAGTCACAAGTGATTCCAATTCAATGTTTGGGGCAGGCAGTACTAAAGGGCAAGACTTTTTAAGGTCAATAGGAGACAATTAATATACTCAAAGCTTCAGACTTTGATCTTCCTTGTAACACCACCTTTGTCTTTTCAAGTACATCTAGTCAAGTTAGAGAGCTCAAGAGGAAGATTTCAAAATAAAAATTGTAATTAAATACAGCTGACTTTGGAGAACTGAAAAATAAGAAAACTCACAATCATCAATTGTTACAGATACAAGAGAAACTAAAATAAGGTACAGAAGTTACATGAATGGGATATGGTGTATTTCAATATATTTCAGGTGTTCTTTTTCATTTTCCAATACAAATACAAAACCAGTATCAAACTTCATCCACAGAAATTATCTAGAATTATGAAAACATAACTATTTTATAAATAAAAATATAATCTGATAATTACTGCTAGAAAGCATCAATTTAAGCTCATCTGTTTTCAGAGGGGAAAAAAAAAACCAACAAACAGCCATATTTGTTAATACCTTAACGTAAATTTGCAATTGATAAGGTAAACTTCAAGAACCTGAAAATTCAATCACAGCAATCTAAATGACCAGCTAATAGCCAAAAAAAAAATAATAGATGTAGTGCAGATTTTACTCTGTGGCATAAAGTTGTTGACAATACATTCCTCAATAAAGAAAAATTGAATTATAGCCTTAGGGTAGTTTAATTTGGTACAAATTTTGAATAATGTTATATACATTTCCAAAGCAGATGCTAAGAGACTCTACAAGGACACTCAGCTCAATCAGAAGCCAGATTAAAGTTCCATCTGGAACGAAACAGTTCCACAGCTCTATTACAATTAGCAGAGTCACCAATGTCAGATTCAAAAGTTGGGCAATGTGAAACTCTCTCTTCAAAATACAGATATCAGCCCAGACACTAAACAAGTAGTTCATGCATCTTTAAAACAGAACTTTTTAAGCAGTAACAAACTTGTGCTTTTGTAGCTCGGATGGGAACTCTCATTTGTATTATTATGGTCATGTGAATCACAAAGATTATTCAGACACAACGATTTTATACCACCTCTCCCATTGCATGCATGTAGCATTAAAAATCACACATGTTCAAGTAGTTGTAATACTAAAAATGTCAGCAGGCTGAGAATAGCACAAAAGTTATTTGCATGAAATAAAACCCAAGATTGATTTCAAATTGCCCTGATCTTTGCCTTCCCAATTCCCAATTCCCAGACTTCTTGTTACGAAACAAAGCATTTCACAACATGTCATGCTGAAGAACTGCACCCTGAAGCGATACATCTTTAGACAAAATAAGAACAGTTACCTATGAAACCTATGGTTGAAAGTCAAAGCCTAATTCTTCAGCCAAATATTCAAGATAACAGCGTTTTCCTATATTTAAGCAAAAGCCAAGTTTCAACTCAAGTTTACTAAAAGAAAGCATCTTTTCAAAGAACAATTCGGCAAACAGCAATGCTGATACATAGACAGTAACAAACACGTTCAAGACAGAAAAACAAAATATGCCACAAGACTTAAATTTACTATTTCACCATTTAAATAAATAATGCATCACATAAATAAGCAAGCCTGAATGCAGAAGTTAGAAATCAAATGCCCACATTTTGCATCTCTTTCCCCCCAAATAAATCCACAATGGATAAGTAGCAAAGCAGACTTTTAAAAAATTACATCTCATTACACACATTTTCATCAAGAAAGGACTTGGTTAAAGAGCATATTTATGTTTTTCCGGTTGCTGGTTACATTAATCAAACTGATTTATATTATGAAACAGTAAGCTGCTAGGTCTGAAAATATCTACAATGTTAATATCCAAAGAAAAGCAAAGTGAAGAAAGAGATAAGTGTAGCTACTGTCCAGTTAGCAGCCTGTTTTGCAATGAAGTTTTCAACTTCCAAAAAGAACAGTAATATTCACAATCTTCTATTTAGTACCTTTAATTATTGTTCAAATACTATCCAATAATCTTCATATCTGAAACTTAACCTTATAAATATCTAGAGAAAAAAATAACAGTCTGGAGTAACAATGTGGCTTTGTCCTTAATCTGACTCTGTTCTCTTTTCTGAGAGTAGACGACAAGAGATCTGTTGCCAACACCATGTAGCAGCATGGACGCATTTAGAAGAAACAAACAGGAAAGTCTGATGGAAATCTAAATAGAGAAGCAAAATGTCAAAATTAAGATCTCTGCAACCTAACCAGTGCCTTTGACAGAACGTTGCTTTTTTAAGGCAGTGCTCAACATGAATGTCCAAGGCAGCTGGTTACACCGAAAAGGGCCAAGGGCATCCACATTACATAGTGGTAATCGATTACTTGTGACAGAGAAATGTTTGGAAATTATGCCTCCTGGTAACCGCCTAACTGCAGTAATATAGAATGAAGCATGGGCCTCAAAACATTTCTCCAAGTATTATCTTTCTCAATGTTGAGTACCTAAAAGCATTATGAAGTACTTCATTTCCACAAGTAGTAATCACCCACACTTTCAATCTTCTACACATTTTTTATGAAGGTCTGGACTGTGATGTAAAGATTTCCAAATTTAATCCATGATCTGTGACTCTTGTGGCAGTCATGAATTGCATAGCTCTGGACAGAAACAGTGCAGTAACTGAAGAATCTTTCCTTCCTCATTCAAATATTCAGTAATCTAACAGGGAGGAAACATAACCAGTGGTAGTTTGCTCCTTAGTATCACATTACCTGTCTCTAAGAAAGTCATGAAATGACTTGACAGAGGCCAACTACAAGCTTACTTAGCTTGTACTGAATTAGAGTGATTTGAGTTATTCTGGTAGAAAATCTCCAGATGATTTCCAGTAGCCCCTGGCCTGTGAAATTTCTGAAGTATAATTTATTTTCCTGCTCCTTCTTAAGATCTACAGGCAGCTGTTCTGAGACCCGATAAGTGGCACAGGTATAGGATTAACAATGTACCAATACACCATTCCAACTGCCTCCTGTGATCATGCCATCACCTTAAAGCACTTGGAGGAAACCACCTCACAGACAAACAGCTGGCTGATGCTGAACCCAGTGAAGAGACTGGATAGGGGGTGGTGGGAAAAAAAAAAAACAAGAACCACAACTGAAAACATTAATTTAGTAGAAATTTTTTTCTACCAACAATTGTACAATCTGCTCCACAGCTTAGCGACACTTACATTCTTTGTTGTTGCTAACCTGGTATTTGGCAGCATCTGCAGAAAAAACCCACTTATTACCTCTTCTGTTAGCTGGAAAACTCTCTACTCCATTCTAGTAATGACTAAAAGTCATTCAATTATTCATATCTTCATCATCACTCAGCTGCAGCATACTTCAAGATCAAGGCATAAAATTCTGGTTTTGAGTTCTCTCTTCTGCTTGATTTCAGTTTAAATGACTACCCAAAGTTCCATAGGGAAGAAAATTCCCTATGATTAGAAAGACAAAAAAACTCTTTCACGTGCAGGACAGAACTTCGGAGGTTAGTCTAAGACCACAAAACATTCCCAGCAGGTAAGAACCATCATCATCAACTCCAAGTCCAAAGTGAATTTCTTGCTCTTGTTAACCTACACATCAAAAAGTTTTTAAAACACTTAGTAAAAAAACAAGACTCTCTTTTGCTAACACTTCTTTCCTTGGAAGTGATTGATAGAACACAGCACTTACTGTACCACTGCCCGACAACACTGTGGGGAAGAGAGCCTCCGACCTCAGCAGAGAGGCAAGATCCCATTCCATCTTGGTATTACATTTGTCTGCCAACAGTTGAAATGCTCCTACCGCCTCCCCTACTACTACTAGTGGAAGTTTACTCCTCTTTTTATATCGTTCACTTCCAAAGGAAGCAAACTCTAAAAAGCTGACAATCATCTTCACACTTGAATTAGTTTCCATTGGCAAATGCCTTTGCTGTGCTTTGTGGACACCTGCTTTAAATGACAAAGACAAGACAGATTTAAAATCTGGTCTAATGTAGAAGACAAAAGGTTTTTTTCTTTTTTTTTTTCACAGTTTTATCTTCTGTGTTCCCTAGCTTGTTAGCCAAAATTGTTTCGAACAGTTGATTGCACTGTATACAGTGTATTCCTCCTACCTCTTACCACAGAAATATAATAAAGAACTCCGGTAAGCTAGATATGTACAGCTTCCCATGCTTGAATCAAGGTTAGCTATCCGTGAGATTTTCTTCCAGATATACTCCTACCACAACTCTTAAAATAGTTTCCAATAATTACCTATAAGTGATGTAAGGCTTACCAACTCTACAATTTATCGCTATTTTCAACAATAGAGAAAAAAGGATTAAATATTTGGGAATAGCTCCTAAAATTAACTTAATTGGAAAAGAAAGTGCACTACTTAGATATTTATAGAAGTGATAAACTGTCTTTAAATCAATATTTTAATCACTGCATGCAGTCTAGTTCAACAAATCAACGCATGCCTTCACCACCAATCTAGAATTCCCACGCTTCTTTTTTAAGGAAAAGAGAGATCATGTTCTTTACTTTATAGCTTGCCTTTAGCACCCAAACTACCTTGACCACTTTACTCCGTTCTACCGTATGCAACACAAATCACCAGTTCTTGCAGGAAAGCTCTTCTACGTCACTTTTTTTTTCTGAGAAGGCATGTAAAATCTTTTAAAAAGCAATCCTACAGAGACAGAATCACAGAACTGTTTATGTTGGAAAAGACTTTTAAGATCATTGAGTCCAACCGTTAACGTAACACTGCCAAGTCCATCACTAAACCTTATCCCTAAGCACCACATCTACACTTCTTTTAAATACCTCCAGGGATGGTGACTCCACCACCTTCCTGGGCAGCCTGTTCCAATGCCTGACAACCTTTTCAGCAAAGGTATTTTTCCTAATATGCAATCTAAACCTCCCCTGGAGCAACTTGAGGTCATTTTCTCTGATCCTATCACTAGTTACTTGGCAAAAGAGACTGACATCCACCTCATTGCAAATTTCTTCCAACTTGTTGTAAAGAACGATGTCTCCCGCAGCCTCCTTTTCTCCAGACTAAAAAACCCCAGATCCTTCAGCTGTTCCTCATAAGACCCTTCGCCAGCTTCATTGTTTTTCTTTGGACACGCTCCAGCACCTCAATGTCCTTCTTGTACTGTGGGGCCCAAAACCACACAGAGTATTCAAGGTGCGGCCTCACCAGTGCAAAATACAGGGGGACGATCCCTTCCCTGCTCCTGCTGGCTATACTTTCTGATACAAGCCAGGACGCTGTTGGCCTTCCTGCCCACCTGGGCACACTGACAGCTCATATGCAGCAGCCTGTCGACCAACATCCCCAGGTCCTTTTCCACCAGGCAGCTTTCCAGCCACTCTTCCCCAAGCCTGCAGCACTGCATGGGGTTGTTGTGACCCAAGTGCAGGACCCAGCATTCAGCCTTGCTAAACCTCATACCATTGGCCTCGGCCCATCAATCCAGCCCGTCCAGATCCCTCTGCAGAGCCTTCCTACCCTCAAGTAGATCAACATTCCCGCCCAATTTGGTGTCGTCTTACAGAGGGAACATTCAATCCCCTCATTCAAATCATTGATAAAAATATTAAAAAGAACAGGCCCCAATACTGAGCCCTGAGGAACACCACTAGTGACCAGTCACCAGATGGATTTAACTCCATCCACCACAACACTTGGGGCCTGGCCACCCAGTCAGTTTTGTACCCAGCGAAGAGTACACCCATCCAAGCTATGAGCAGCCAGTTTCTCCAGAATGCTGTGGGAAACTGCCAAAGGCTTTATTAAAAGTCCAGGTAGACAATATGCACAGCCTTTCCCTCATCCATTAAACGGATCACCTTGTCATAGAAATAGATCAGGTTAGTCAAGCAGGACTTGCCTTTCATAAACCCATGCTGACTGGGCCTGATCATCTGGCTGTCCTGTACGTGCTGCATGATGGTTCTCAAGATGCTCTGCTCTGAGAGTGGCTTGGTGAGCATCTCTACCAGCTCCCTCAGTACCCTTGGGTGGATCACATCCGGCCCCAGAGACTTGTGTGTGTCTAAGTCGGGTAGCAGGTCGCTAATCATTTCTCCTTGGATTATGGGGGCTTCATTCTGCTCCTTGTCCCTGTCTTCCAGCTCAGGGGGCTGAATACTCTGAGAACAACTGGTCTTACTATTAAAGACTGAGGCAAAGAAGACAATAGTACCTCAGCCTTTCCCTCAGCCTTTATCACTATGTTTCCCCCTGCATCTAATTAAGGATGGAGAGTCCCCTTGGCCCTCCTTTTGTTGGTAATGTATTTATAGGAACATTTTTAATTGTCTTTTACAGCAGCAATCAGATTAAGTTCTAGCTGGGCTTTGGTCCTTCTCATTTTCTCCCTGCATAATCTCATGACATCCTGGTCCTCCTGAGTTGCTTGCCCCTTCTTCTAAAGGCCATAAACTCTCCTTTTTTTTCCTCTAAGTTCCAGACAAAGCTCTCTGTTCAGCAGCCCTGTCAGATCATCTTACGGCACATGGGGACAGTCTACTCCTGCACCTTGAAGATTTCCTTCTTGAAGAATATCCAGCCTTCCTAAGCTCCTTTGCCCTTTAGGACTGCCTCTCAATGGACTCTGTCATCCAGTCTCCTAAACAGGTCAAAGTCTGCTCTCCGGAAGTCCAAGGTGGCAGTTCTGCTGACCCCGCTCCTTACTTCTTCAAGAATAAAAAACTCTATTATTTTTCGACTGCTGTGCCCAAGATGGTCTCCAACCATTACATCACCCACAAGTCCTTCTCTGTTCTCAAACAACAGGTCGAGTGGGGCACCTTCCCCGGTTGGCTCACTGATCAGCTGTGTCAGGAAGTTAATCTTCCACATACTCCACGAACCTCTTAGACTGATTCCTCTCTGCTGTATTTTATTTTCAGCAGATACCTGGTTAATTTGAAGTCCCCCATGAGAATAAGGGCTAGCGATCCTGAGACTTCTCCCAGTTGCTTATAGACTATTTAATCTGCCTCTTCATCTTGGATGATGCTCAACAGAAGTCATAATGGACTAAGTTTCTTTCTATTTCATAACATGAAGTTTTCAAAAGGTAAAATAATTGCAGCTTTGTACCAGTGAATAAAAACAGTTTCACCTACACTGTGGAATTCATTGACAAGAGTATTTTGTGGAAAACATTGTTATGAAAAGATAAAATATTGTGAAAAATTTCCTTTAATTTATTTTCCCATTTAAGGAAACTCAGATAACTGACCTATCTTTTTTTAATCTCAAGTCAAAAAGCCAAATGCCTTAGGCTAAAGATGTATACATTTTGAAATAAATAAGTTAAATATTATTCCTTCTAAAATGTATTTAAAATTAAAACTGAAATCATGTTAATCCATTTTAGGGCATAAAATTATTTATGAAAATTAATTTAAATAAAAACAACAAAAAAGAAATCAGTCTTTTTGTGTTTGCTGCTTTAATCTCACAGAACTGGAGAAAGGGAAAATTAAATGAAGTTAACAAGTGTCATTTCCAAAGTAAACAGAAGGAGCTATTTCTTCACAGTTAAAAGGCATGCCATGGAGCTGCTTGCCACAAGACATGAAAACTTCACAGAGGTTAAAAAAATGACCACTTTTCTGGAGCAAAGAGAAAAACAGGGGAAAAAACCCCAACAATACAGCTGAAAGTTGCTAGATAAAAAGGACACCACCACTGATTCTCCTTGCTCAAAAGCTTTCAGATCTCCAGAAGGCAGAAAAGCACATGTGGGAAATAATGTCACAGATTTCTCAAACTTCCCTCTAAGCATCTTTCTTCAGACAGGCTGGAGAAAGGAGACTAGGTTTGTGTGTCTGGCCCGAGTCACTGTGGTTGTCATAAGCCTCGCTACTAAAAGTATAAAGAAAGGATGGGTGAAAACTTGGAAATAGTTTGCTCAATGACATATCTGTGGGAACAGAGTGCAGCACAGCTGTCTGATATCAAAGAATTTGAGCTATGTCTTGGAACACCACTTGCTCAATAACAAAAAACAGCAATGAGAATAAGATAAGTAAATACCAAGGCAAAAATAGTAAAGACAACTAAAAATCTATAACCAATCCAAATGAAGCTTAAGGCGCGTGAACAGTATATTGCTACCAATCGAATTAGATGATTTGGTGCGTGCACTTCGCGTGTAACTTAGAAAACTTATAAAAGACTTATGCTGACGGACAATAAAGGTCTCCGGTTCACCATCCACGGAGTCCATGCCTAACTGCAACACATATCCAGCATTTCAGACTGTGACAGTCTCTCAGGTGGGTGCTAAATGACACATCTGATTTTTCCAGTTTTTTTCATGGGAGGAGTTCAATGACTTTCAAAGTTGTAAAACAACAAGAAAACCAGGAAAAGATGGAAGACTTGTTCTCTTATTTTAAACTAAGAATAAAAAAAATTGTCTGAAGATCAAATTCACTGTTTTTTTAAAGCATAGTTAACAACTCAGTTTATTACAAGCAATATTTCATAAAAGAAAACCATGTTAATTTCAAGGTGGTTTTTTTTCCCTTCTCCCCCTTTTAACATCTATCCAGCATACTTATCCTGTAAACAAAATTACCTTTTAAAAAATCACATATTGCTACCTCTGTGTGCTTAACTCAATATGAACTGGACATAAACAATGAATTATAAAAGTCCTAAGAATAAATTAATTAGTTTTCCATTTTCATGCAGAACTATAATAATTATTAATTTTGTACATCTTAAGGTCTCTAATTGCTTTAAAAAAACACACAAATGTACCAATTGTGTTTAGCAATAAATAAATAGAAAACTACTACAGCAAAAGTATATTTATTGGAAAATCAACATTTACTAAGGACACCACCTTTCTTTGGGAATATAAGAAAGTAAAAACCTGACGATCAATATCCATGTAAGTCTAGATGTTCAAATAATGAATAAATGGCTGATTCAAGTTGCACAAAAAATTCCACAGATTTCTGTTACCACCAGATACACCACGCTTACAGAAACACTCTCTAATAGTAATAGAATTATGCTAAACACAAATAAGCTCCTACAGCCTGTCCTTCCTATACTGTCCTAAGTGGTTGTAAATAATGGACACTGATACAATTTAAAAAAGCTTTTAGGAATATGAGCAAAAAATTATCCCCCCCCCTAGACAACTTAACAAGAACCCTTTGACAGAGCTTAGTATGTTTTCCTGACATCTTGTATGTGCTTTCTGGAACTTGGAACAGATGTATTCATGGAGCTTTCTTAAGCTTCACAGATCTAGAGCTGAAATTCCACAGATCTTTCTGTATTGAAGTAATCTGGGGAAGAAAGATGACTGTGCTTGGTATTTCCACCTGATTCTTTCCTGACCTACAGGAGCACAATGAAAAAAACACGTCTATTTGAACAAGATTTAGAGCAAGAAAACAAAGGCCTTTTAATTCTGACTTTAATCAGCATGGTTACTTCTCTAATTTGTCTTGAACTGGTTATCTGGGTCAAAATATCACCACTTCCTAAGGTAAAGATTTCACTTGAAATTATGAGCTGGGATCTGTTAATGGAGAAACAAACATAAATACAAAAAAAAACCAAACTTGAATTTTTTACCTTCCAAGGATTGGAGTTGTAGGTTGTATTGACCCAGAATGTTTAGAATTCATCGTTATTTGGATGGATTAGGTTAGGAAGATAACGGAAAAGATAAAGAAAATTTACTGTAGAACTGTTAAGTTATAGCATTCAACATTCACTAGCAAGTCTCTCAGCACTGTATGTAAGATGCATTCTTTCACCAGTAACAGAGAAATGAAAAAGAATCTCAGCAGCTTTAAGCTGACTACTTGACACACTCTAATTTTTAAAATAAAAGCAGTTTTCAATTTTTGCAGTCCTTTCCTCAAGATAAGCAGAAATAGAATCATAGAATAGTTGGGTTGGAAGGGACCTTTAAAGGTCATCTAGTCCAACCCTCCTGCAAGGATCAGGGACATCTCCAACCAGATCAGGTTGCTCAGAGCCTTGAATGTTTCCAGGGATGGGGCATCCACCACCTCTCTGGGCAACCTGTCCCAGTGTTCTACCACTCTCATTGTAAAGAATTTTTTCCTAATATCTAATCTGAATCTACCTCCCTCTATTTTAAAACCATTACCTCTTGTTTTATTACAACAAGTCCTACTGAAGAGTTTTTCCCCATCTTTCCTGTAGGTCTGCTTTAGGTATTGCAAGGCCGCTATCAGGTCTCCCCGGAGCCTTCTCTTCTCCAGGCTGAAGAGAATATGTGAGTGCTTGCACAACTAGGAGCTCTTTCCTCTACATCCTTCGGACAACACACAAAGTGAACTTTGAGCTCAACTTTCTAAAACTCTTTCCTTTCTGAGATGACCAATTTAGAAGCTTTCAAGTAAGGTATAAAGAATGGTATTACATCTTACCAGTTTTTCAGTTTGGAAAGACAAATATTTCCAGGGTAGGCCTGGTTGTTTTATCTCAGAGAAAAGGGTGGTCAGACTGCAGCTAAATGAGACAATGTCTAACAACACTATTCTCAGTGAGATGGCATATAGAAAGAGCTGCCTTCCACTAATCCATCCCAATTCTTTCTTCCTTCACCATTCATCTTACTTCCAGTTTTTCTCTATCAATAACCTTAATCTTTCCAACATTTTGCTTCCTCTCCTTGAAAATCACTTCATTGCTCAGATTTCTAAACTTTCTCTCCAGTCCTTCAGCTATTCTATGCCTTAATCTATTTGTTCAACTGTTGCATGCTGAGGATCAACAGGGCTTCTGCACATGTAATTGTATGTAATGAAGACCTTCTGAATATAAGCAGCAGAGAAGTTTAACAAATGACAAAGTCAATTGATGTTCAAGTTGGTCTCCTCTGTAACTTCTGCACTAGCTGCAACACAATCCTCAAAACCAGAGGATGAGTACTAGTTTTCATACCTTAAAAACAGCTGCTATTCAGAAAGATGAAAGCAAGTCGGTCTTCCAGTAGTAGGTTTACACTCACACAGACACGTCACCCCTCATCCTGTTCCTCAGTGGTTATATCCCTTTGTACATTATGTCAATAAAATTCTACATATATCATCGATTTTTATCTATTTCATGCATGCAATTGAAAAGGAGCTTAAAAAATGGGGGAAGAGATGACTGAGAAAAGTAATTCTCTTTCCAACCTGAGGAAACTTTAGACAAATTTGCCTTTGATAATCGACTGAACAAGCTGCACTGCAAGCATCAAGGGATGGTGCAGGGATATCTAGCAGGTGCTGCAGTTTATCACAAAACCGTCTAAAATAATTGGAAGTGACAACCAGCACTACCACAAATGATTTATTAGTCTTTCACTCAGCTTTTCAGCTTCCTCAGGGCCAGAATAAATAATTTACCAACTCTGTATCTTCCAATCATTAATTCTTCCCTGTGCATCCAAACTGCATTTAACTCTGTTGGGTTCAGTGGAATTAAAAACACAATATGAAGACTTCCCCCCCCAAGTATAGTATTATCTGACTTTATCTAAAAGTAAAATTGTCAATCAAAATTTATACCAGTGATAGAAGGATTAGAGCTCACAACTAATGCTGAGTTACAAAAATATCTGCAGAATAAAAGAATAAAATGAAAGTCAAACGGAAGATATATCAACAATGAAATGCTCCCGGGGGCTAGGTGTGTTCACAAGATATAAAGCACCGATAGCATCCGAAGATATTGATTAGCATTGTTTTTCTGATTCATAAACTAACATTAGTTACAGACAAACATCTTACATGTCCCATATGGTAAATGCAGGATGAAAACACTGGACAGGAAACATTCAGGAAATAAATTAAAAAGGAGATGTGGGCAAAATGGAAGGATTAAGCATGAACAGAATGATTCTGTAAAAAGGTAACACTTTTCAGGGAAATACATTAAAGATATAAGATTTACTAATGCCCTTGTGTTCATCTCACAAAAAAAAAAAGAATTAAAAAGAGAGTATTATACAAAGCAGAATTAGAAACCAGGAGTAGAAAATGGCATAAAACTAAAGTACACTTTCAAATTTAAAACAGAATATATAAGGTACCATATTCCTATTAATTATGTAGAGAAAACACAGAGAAAACAAAATCACACCCTAAATCCATTTTTGATGTAAGCTAGTCTTGTCTCATTAAATCAGCATCTATGATTAAAACCAAAATCATTTTTGGTACATAATGTATTGCATTGTTAGAGCAGCATCTGTTTGTTGCACAGCAACACATTTTTCAGCTTTAAGAAACTGTACTCATATAGAAGAAACAATCCAGACTTTGAAGATACAATTTTTTTTTTTACTTCCAAAAGCATTTTGTACTAAAGGGGTTAATAACATTAATGTGCTAATATTTTGCATTCCAAGAAGAGGCTTCAAGCTGTTGGAAACATACAGAAGAATTTCATGGTACTAAGCTTTCTTTCAGCCCTATGGGACAGAGACAACTCAAACTTTAAGTGCTTAGAAGAAAAGCTCTGTAAAGCTATGAAGGCTAATCAATAGGGCTTTCACTAAATGATAATATAGTCTGAAATAAAATAAATTGGCCATAACAAAAATGCCTTACCCTTTTTCTCACCATTAATCTCAATACAGAGAAAAGTACAGTATGAACCACAAGCCCAAAATAGCTGACATACAAATGTTTTCACACTACTTTTAGCAATAGAAAAAATGTTCACAAATATAGGAAATTTAACATTATTTATTTGAAAGCAATTAATTATCCTATGCATTTCTAAAACATCAATTATTCTTTTTAGCATGCTGTAAAATCTGTATTCCAATTTTACTGTCCAGCAGGATATTTCCTTTCTTCATTTAAAACACAGATCATGACCTGCTGTAACCAAACAAGCACAAGCTGGACTCAAACACCCCAAATTTTCCAGAGAATGAAACTGTTATAAGGGCCAAGTATTTTTATCACTATAACAATGGATTTTCTTAAAAAATCCCAAATCTAAAATAATGCAATATTGTAAATAAAACAAAACTCAGAGAAACTAAATCACAGGCAGTGTATTGATATCTATGCATTCCCCAGCACCTGGGCCAAAAACACCTTAAAAAAACTCAGGTCTTAGTAGACACAGGGAACACATTTTGGTAAGCCTACCAAAGATAAAAATACACTTGATAACGTCACTGAGACAAAAGTAATTTTCCCTTGAAGTCAGTTATTTAGACTAGTAAGAAAGTACTTACTGTGATCAAATTAAAAAAAAAAAAAAAAAAACACACAAAAAAAAACCCAAACAAAAAAACCCAACAAAATGAAATATGTTACCTGCTGCTCATACAACCTGAACATGGGTCCTATAAATAAAGAGATCCATGAAATTCTTCTGTCATTTAACTTCTGATGTCAACTTATTGTGGTATTCTTCTTTAAGAAGTGCATGGATTTTTTGACTTGGAGAAAAATGGACTTGGATACCAATTCCCTTAAGAAGAGTCTTGAATGCAAGTATACCATGAAGTTTTATTGATGTACAGGTTTCCTTATAGGTTAAAAAAAAAAAAACACACCACCACAAAAAAAACTGTGTGTCCACACTTCACTTCCTGCGTTTGTTCACACTGTTATACAAAAGCATTCCAAAGTGATAGCTGGTCACAGAAAATAATGGGCTAATATAAAGGCTCAAACAATTTTGATAAGAAAATAGGATTCAATCCTTGATCTTCTTCTGATTAAAACACAGTTATAGCAATTGATATAATCAGGAACTTCCCAAATAACCTCTCTCACATATAAACGATTCAGTAAATTCACTTAGACTTTCCTCAAAGGTCAAATTAAGAAAGTGATTGAGATCAAAAAACGGGAGTGAGAAGTATCTAGCCCAAGGAAAAGAGTAAAACAGCCTTAATTTACCCAATTAGAAAGTTTCACTTAAATCTTCACTGTCTCTGTAAAAATACAAAGAAAGTGTGGTTGGACTAGATGAACTTTAAAGGTCCCTTCCAATCCAAACTATCCTATGATTCTAAATTTTCATACATAGTTCTCAGTGTATAAGAAACTAATGCATCTCTTCATGGTCCTATCAGTCCTGGGTCTATCTTGAGTCAATAATGTCTGCTTGTAAGAAATTTCTCTGAAGGACTACTAGGTAAATTTATAATTGTATTTATCCCAAAAGAAGAATCATGTTGGCAAACGTCAGTTTTGACAGAACATCCTCACCTAAGGCATAGGTTCAAAGATTTTCTCATCCTCAGTCACTCTTGGTGTGCTTTTTCACCTCCATCAATCTACTTTCCTTTCCTTACATTTTTTTCATCACAGCTATTTGTACACTGACAAAACTTTGAGATGAAGAAGAAAGGAACACTCAGTTTTATTTGCATTTACCATTCAGTACATCTGTCATCTCCACAAGGATGTGAAGCAGAGGAGGGCTACAGAGTGCATGTGACAATGAATTAGAAACCAAACTTGTCATCTCCTGATTCTCAGAGCAACGCTCTCCGAGGTATACAAATCAAAAATGCATCCATCATTACTATTTTGGCAGAAAGCATACGTTCAACCTCCAAGATTCTCTAGAGCTGTATTTTAACCTGAGCTACCAAAGACCTTTTTCTGTGCACCAAAAAATAGCAAGCAGAGCAGGTAGCAAGGTATGCAGGGTAAGCCAAAGTTATGAACCCTGCTAGGCACACTTCTGAATAGGAATCTTAAACAAGAAATTCTCAAGACTACAAGAAACAAGAGAGACTTTTATTCAGGAAAATGCTCAGGAGAGTTCTTTTCTTTCATAATCAGTACTTGCAAATAATTTTAACCAAAAATATCCACTATAAAACAATATCTGTAAAAATTAACGCAAGCTATTAAGAATCAGATAACTTCTTGATCTAATTCAGGGTTACAAACCAAAGCCTGGACAGTCACTAGATGTTGAACTGACCTCTGAGTCATCTGAATTAGTTGTTACAAAGGCTTCAAATGACCCAAAGACTCTATGAAAATGAAAAAAAAAAGAAAACCTCAAAAAACCCACAAGCAGCTTACTCCCAGATGTTTCATCAATACATGTCAACCACATCAACTTAGAAATACTTGCAAAAATTTATCAAAATAGCCCATTTCCCCTCTACTCTTGAAGGATTCTTTGATTTTATTTTTCATTTTAAGACACAAGTCACTCAGCTAGTCAGCCCAGTCTAGCCAGCAATGTGTAAAAGTCTGATTTTGAAGAAAAAAAAAAAAATCATTATCTCAGCTCAGACATGAATGTAGACATTCAGATCTATCCTCCTGTAAAGTCTTCTTTTCTTTCTACATATAAGGATCATCCTCAAAGACTGAAATGGATGAAAAACTGAAGTAAGATAGGAAATGACATTACATAAGGGAGTAAAGGAGGTCTATTATTTAGTAGTAGAAGCAGGCCTTATTCATGTTGCCCACATCTTGGGGGAAGTATAGTTAATCCCTGAAATAAAAGAGCCATTTTGAGTATAAATCAACACCAGGAGATGCTATGATCTCTTCAGTATTGTGCACCAAAACGTGTAATGCAAACCACTTCCATTTGGCTATTTCGTACAATAAATAAAAGGCATAGTAAATGTGGAGTGAAAAATCATGCTCTATGTAAAGAAATGCCCAGAATTATGGAGCAATATACTCTTGTAATCAGCATAACAAAGGCACCATGAGAGAAAGCAACTCAACTTCTAATAATGTTTTAGCTAACAGGTTGGTAGATGCAACCATATGGAACAAGTAATGCCTCTTGTAGTGAATGAATGGAATGTACTTCAGCTGTGTCTTTGCTGTCCTTAAATTATTAGGATTATTAGGCACACTACCTACTTGAGAATAATGTGAGAAAGCTAGAACATTGCAACTTCTGAAGCTCAAATACCATCAAACACAAGGTTTCTAGCATGCTCTAACTGTCCTACTCTAAAAATTTCCAAAAAACCAAAAAAGATAAATCACTAAACTTCAATTTTAGTTCTAACAATAATATATTAAAAATACATTATTGAAGGTAAAAGACTGAAAAAGACTGAATATCAGAAAATAATCAGTGACAAAAATGAAACTCTGTTGCAAGACTTTCAGCCATTCTTCCACGTGACCCCTTCTTCCTCCAGTCTTCCTTCCATATATTTAATCATCTGTTAGTAGAAACTTTTGTGGAATTGGTTGTCAAAAAGAAATACTAAGGATGATCATGTTTTCACAGAAGTATTGTTAATAATGCATGAGGAAATGAAAAATATTTAGTTGCAATTTCCTAAGCTTTTTATCAAAATATTCACTAAACTCTCACACAATGTCTGGGTAAAAATAAGATCTCTACCCTAAATCTCTTCTATCTAATCAGGCCAATGACCAATTCCTAATATTAGACAAGAAAGTAGGGTTTTTTTTCTAACCTATTCCATATAGTGTACCCCTTCTGCCTTTTGAAAAGGAAGTATTTCTTCTTTCCTTTAACAACTTAATCTATGAGTGGAACAAACTCTTCTGTAATACTGCCTATGACTCGCTCACATTTGCAGGCCCTAATCCTCATGGTGGACTTTAACCATGCCAGTACCTCCTTGAGGAATAACACAGCATCAAAGAAGCAATCCACAGCTTTTCTGGAGAGCACTGACAACAACTTCACGAAAAAAATTATCAAGGAGTTGTTCGAGGGGAGGCTTTCTGCTGGATCTCATACTTAAAAACAACGAAGAACTGATCAGAGATACAAAAGCCGGAGGCAACTTTAGCTGCACGAACCATGAGATGGTGGAATTCAGCATCCTGAGAGGAGGGAAAAAAGCAAAAAGCAGGATCATAACCTTGGGCTTCAGCAGAGGAGACTGACCTGTTCAGGGATCTACTTGGAAGAATCCCATTGGAAACGATTGTGGAGAGAGGAGTCAAGGAAAGCTGGATGATTGTCAAGGATGTGCTCCTCCAAGCTTAAGAGTGGTTCATCCCAAAAAGCAGGAAAACAAGCAAACATGGCAGAAGGCCAGAACGCATGAACAAGGAGAAGCTGGTAAAACTCACAACACAGAAGAAAAGCATAGAGGAGAAGGAAGCACAGAGAGGCAACCTGAGAGGAATATAGAGACATCATCTGAATATGAAGGGGTGCGGTTAGGAAAGCCAAAGCCCAGCTGAGTTGAATGTGGCAAGGGCATCAGGTACATCAGCAGCAAAAGGAAAACTAGGCAATCTGTGGGCCTACTACAGAAAGGGAACTTAGTCACAAAGGACAAATAGAAGGCTAAGATCCTCAGTCTTTACTGGTGAGACAAGCATTCACCAATCCCAGGTCCACAAAACCAGTGTGAAAGTCCAGGGCACAACAGACTGATCCAAGCGGAGCAGGATCAAGTTTGCAAATATTTAAACAAACTGGATATACACAGCTCCATGGGCCCCGAGGGGGTGGACTCACAACTGCTGAAGGAGTTGGCTAATCTCATTGCAAGGCCCATCACGATAATCTTTGCAAGGGCAGGGTCCTAAGGACCTGAGTAAACCAAACATCAGTCCTCTCTTGAAGAAGAGTAAGAAGGAGGAGCCACCAAACTACAGGCTGGTCAGCCTCACATCAGTCACCAAAAAGAATTACCCTATGTGACACACTACTAGCAGAGGGCCAAGCGTCTAGAAAGCAGCTTTGCAGAAAAGGACTTGGGTCTCCCAGTGGACACCAAATTGAACATGAGCCAGCGATGTGTCCTTACAGCAAAAAAGTCCCAAGACCATTAAGAACAGTATTACCAGAAAGTCGAGAAAAGTGATTATTCCCTTTTAGACAGCACTGGTGATAAACTTCTGGTGTACTGTATGCAGTTCTGGGCTCTCCAGTACAAGAGAGACACGGGCTTATTAGAGTGAATCCAGCAGAGGGCTTGAAAAGATGATTAAGTGTTTGAAGCATATGAACTATGAGCAGATGCTGAGAGAGCTGGGATTGTTTAGCCTTGAGAAGAGAAGGCTCATGGGATTTTATCTATTTCTAGACATTTCTGATGGGAGGGAGTACAGAAGATGGAGCCTGACTCTTCTCAGTGGTATCCAGTGAGCAGATAAAAATTAATGGATACAAGTAAAAAAATCCTATTTAAAAACAAAAAAGCCCTTCTTTTACTGTGAGGATAATAAAAGACTGGAAAAGGTTTTCCAGAGCATTTGTGGAGTTTCCATCTTTGCAGATATTAAAAACCCAATCAGACAATGTCCTGAGGAACCTGCCCTAGCTGACCCTGCTTTGAGCTGAGGAGTTCAACTAGATGATCTCCAAAGGTGCCATCTGACCTCAACTATTCTGTGATTCTGAAATTTGACTTATGGGAAATCATAAATGGTTTTGCTCAAGTTATTTGTATTCAATAAATATTTACACATCACTAGTGTTAATTATATAGAAATCAGAACAGGACCGTAAATAGCTAGTTAATTTAGGTCTTCCCAAATCACCGTATTAACCTTATTTCTTCAAATATTTTGTCACATGCATTATTTTTTTCCTTTTTTTAAGACTCTGAAAGCATCACGTGAACAAAACACTGTACTTGATAGCATGATCTTCATGAAATAAGCACACAAAAATATTTATTTAAAATCAAAAATATATACAGACATTGACACATATCTTGAATTTAACGAGAATGAGTTCTGAACGCAGAGGATTTGCATATTCATTCATGTCTGTACCAGAAGACTACAAGAACTGGGAAGAAATCCTTCATAGGGAAAAATTTTGGTAAATGCTGAGAAGCAAAGGCATACAAGATAGAGGAAGTAATGGAGGTGTATATAAGAAAAATTACAAGATAAAATTTGAATTTCTATACACAGGATGTCAACTAAGCCTTATAAATTATGCATCAATTTTTACCTTAGACAACTTTGGAACACTGAAGAAACAATGCATCAGAGGGAGTTTACTTAAGAAAAGTCCTATCATATTGAGCCAAATGGCTCATTTCTTTCAGACAATACAGGGGTTTTTTCAGCATTATTTTTTCTGATGTCTAAGAGAACTGTTTTTAAAACGATGTTGTACTTTCTGAAGAAGATCAACAAAAGTAGAAATGAGTAAATCAGAGTTAGAAACAACTAAACATGTTATAATTTGCACTCCTGCTTTTGCAAAACAGACTAAGACAAACTTCAGACAGTAAGCAAGCATTACCCTGCGCATTTTACATACCTGGTAACAGTATCTTTTAACACCTAGGCACTGGCTTAAGAGTATTGCTTCACGACTGCCTCCTATCCCCTTCAACTGCTTTCTTCTCACTCCTTCCTTGAACTAGCACTAATGTAGTCAAATAAGAAAATTTATAAAGATTAAAACTAACATAGCAAAGGAATGATGCAGACTGCTGCTTGTGCACACATGCATGTGTGAAAACACATTGCTAGTGAATGGGGCTTAGCAAGGCTGCCTTCTTCAGTTGTTGGAGCGAGTGTGGAGGAGGGTCACAAAGATGATCAGAGGGGTAGAACACCTCTCATATGAGGACAGGCTGAGAGAATTGGGGCTGTTCAACCTGGAGAAAAGAATGCTCCGGGGAGACCTTATAGTGGTCTTCCAGTACCTAAATGGGGCTTATAAGAAAGATGGGAATAAACTTTTTATCAGGGCCTGTTGTGACAGGACAAGGGGTACTGGTTTTAAACTAGAAGGAGGTAGACTCAGGCTAGATAAGGAAGAAATTTTTTACACTGAGCGTGGTGATGCACTGGAACAGGTTGCCCAGAGAGGTAGTAGATGCCCCATCCCGGGAAACATTCAAGGCCAGATTGGATGGGGCTCTGAGCAACCTGATCTAGTTAAAAATGTCCCTGCCCATGACAGGGAAGGTTGGACTAGATGACCTTTAAAGGTCCCTTCCAACCCAAACTATTCTATGATTCTATGATTCTCCCAATCAATCATCCTTACTATGCTTCAATTTATATTGTAGAGCAGTATTTATTCAAATAATATTAAGTCTAGTTGTCCCAGAAAAAAGATGACTTAAGAAGTACTCCATACTGATCTAGATAGGGTAGAATGTTCACATCATGCATATCATTTGCATTTTCAGCTAAGGTAAATTGTAGGCATTCAGTAGTAGCCAGAGTTCACTTGACTACATGAACTGTTTTGCAGTTGCCAAAGGAATTTTTAAGACTGCAAACTGAAAGCAAGGTGCATAATCTCTCCTAAAAAATAGCCACTCTATAATATGCTAAGAACCAAGAACCTCTAGCTCACTTTAATATTTGTATGTCTTAGAGAAAAAAAATGAAAAAAATGAAAAAACTATTTTTGTTTTTACAAAAAAAACAAAAACAAAAAAAACCCTAAGAGATTTCCCATAATTTCCATCAGCAATGATTATGAAAGCTGAGCTGTATCTCCCCCAAAATGGCAAACTTACACTTTACTGTTTTGCATTTAACTATTTAGCAATATTGCCTTCCCAAAGTCAGCGTAATCCTGTTAAGGTTTATGTCATTCATAGCCTTTATTCTCATTTACAGCATTGCCACATAATTTTTTCGTACTGCTAAGTCACAGAGCAAAACATTTCTTTTTGTTTCTGCATGTTCCCAAACATTGCCCTGTCCCGAACGACTACCAACAGCTTCACCTGGATTCTCACAAGTCAAATGAATGTCATTACCTCAGTTCAAGATCAGGATTTTTTGTCCATAAGAACCATAGGCGAGACTGAGCTTTCCTTTTGAAACTGAATCTAATTTGCCCTTTTTCTATAGTGCTGACATATGACTTAAAGCATGACAAGTAGAACAGTCCTGTGCTCAACACTACCCAGGAATTATAAAAATCACATCTTTAAATCTACAGAGAGAGAGTGAGTCAGAAAAGAAACAAGGAAGAGATCTTTCAAAAACAGCTGTAGCATGTAAAAAAAAATAGCATGAATGACTGCAGGGAAAATATCAGCAATAGGCTTTGAAGAAATCTGGCTTGGGTCACTGAAAAGAAAACAGAGGCAGATGCTACGCTGCCTAGCTTAGGTCACTGCAGGGAGAACAACAGCTGGTTATGAGAGTCTTGACTAGGACACAGGGTTGGTGCTTGACTCTACAAAGCAATTTTTTAATACATGCTTGATGATTTTAGTATGGGAAAAAGCTAAACACCAGATGGATTTTTGTGGGTGGAGCTATGACAAATTAAGTCATTTATTTAGTAACAATACTTGGTTTTATTTTCTTTTATGTATCATTGTACAACCAAGAAAAAGAGTACAATTGTTGACTGGCTACCCAGATCTACATCTGAAACAAATAAGAGTTTCTGAGGTGCTCTACCAAGTTACCAATATTTTAACAGCTCTTAAAAGCTGTTTTGTAGTAGCGCAGATACTTTCAGGACCATAGGGTCTACATTCACTCCATATTAACTATAGTATATTTTAAGACATTTTATTTTCACATTCATATGAGGATCAGAAGAATGTCCTGTGATCATCGCATCCACGATCACTTTTAGCTGAGAGTTAAAGAACACCTTTTTATAACCCACCAATCAATGTTAGAATTGACTTAGCTGTTGTTTATCCATCCAAGGCTTTTATTAAAATCTCTACCATCATAATTTCTGGATTATGTTGCAGAAAACTGAACTTGCACTGCAGGTCCTGGTAAGCAGAAGAGAGTTTTTAAAGTGAATTTTTTCATGATTGCCCAGCTCCCTATTTCATGACTCATGCATTCTTTCCAATCATATTATTCATCACTCCTTTTCATGAAGGCAAGAAATTATAAATGATTACCATCTTGATTTGTCTGAGCACAGAAAAGAGTATCTTTAGAATCAATGGACAACTCTACTCAACACATCAGCTACTTATTCAAAATATGTTTCACTTAAAATGCAGAATATGGTTTCAGATGTGCCCATAATTTTACTAATTTTTCTAAGAATGCATTGCATGCATATGCCTACAACAAAGTCTGTCTCTAAGAAAGAGTTTTAAGAGTAGTCATGTAGATTTTAGGTGGTTAGAGAAAACAAAAGATTTTTTTCCAGGTTGTTACCAAAATAGACTTCTCACTCTGAAGTTACTTTTATATTCACTCCCAGGTAGTGCAGGTATTTATTAAGAACAAGTAGGCACATCAAGACAAATAGAACTCTTTATATGTTGTGAAAGTGTTTCAAAAATTACCTTCTGAATCAATTAAAAAAAAATAGCTTAGACATAACATGGCAAGGAGTTGCACAGTACAGAAATAAAACCAGTTCTGTACAGAAACAGAAAAAAGTAAATTTATCTAGTCAAATAATTGCAACAATTTCATTTGTTGTCTGCAAATTAGGAGAAATTTCAAAGAAAAGCTTATATATCAAGTTTCTAGATTACTCATACACACCAACTATATCTATACCAATAGATATTATAATTCCAAAGAAATTACTTTTTGTTTACCTGAATCCACAAATTGTATGAAATTCATGTAAAAGTTTATTGTACAAAAGTTAAGTTTTGCAGTATTAATCAAAAAAGCTCCCAATTTTTAAATCAAACATTTGAATTGACATAAATGTGATAAAATGGGATAAGCCCAGATGCATAGGGTCTTTGAAAATTCTGGTCAGCTGAAACACAGCAGTTACACACACACATGCACGTGCACACACGCAAAACAATAAAAACAACCAACAAAAAGGTGAGAATAACAAAGGTCTTTGCATTGGATATTTCTGCTGGTTTTGCAGTCACTATAGGGGATGTTTTTAATGTTTGTTGATCCTCACAACAAAGTAAGGAATATTAAATCCAGCTATAACCATATGTCAAATGCAAGAGTGAGGTAAAGAAAATAGTCAAAAATTAGTGTCTACTAAATATAATGCTGTAAGATAAAATATTCATCAACTTCACTGCCACTATCAGCTTGTTGTAAGTTACACTCAAATGCTTATGAATCAGAATTTCAGCTGAAAAGAAAAATGTTTCAGTACAGACAAGCCACGACACTAGGCACAGCCTTCTTCACTGAACTTTTTGTATCTTCACTGTACTGCTGACAAGATGTTAGAGGCTCTTTCTGTAGGTATCCTAATGTGTATGGTAAGCTATTATACTTACAAGTGGCTCAGTAGAGTATGCTGGTGCTATTCCACAAGTGAGTTAACTTCATGCAAGTAAGGGAAAGTTATACTAGCAAAATTGATTTTTTAGCTTCTTTCAGCACTGGAGACAGAATGAAGAAGTGGGAGATGCATGAACAAAACTAAGCTGTTCTGGCTACAATTTTTCTAGAAAGTTGCACCTGAAGTACCTGTGTATTGCTACCATAAACAAGTTGACAAAGTGCTCCTGATGGAGACTTGGCATAACTCATTAAAACATATTTCAATGAGAATCATCAAAAACTTTCTGGATTTGAGATAAATAAATTCAATTAACTACCTTTCTGAACTTGCTGGTCATCTTCTTTTGAGTGCTACACATTTCCTGCAGTTAACATGCATTCAAAAAAAATGACAAAAGATTGCTTAAGTTTACATAATATTCACTACCATTACTGAAGTACAACTAGTTACTGTAACTCTCATGAGGATTTTTTTCACTGTTTGCAAAATAGGAAGCATTTCCTCTCCAGGAAAGGTCATCATGATATGTGGACAGTTTACGTCAGATGACTTTACAAGAATCACATAGAAAAAATTAGAAGGGGAAATATTGTAAAACCCAAAAATATTAGATTGCAGTTTACACTATGAACATCTGAGAACCCATGTTTTGCATTAAAATATATAACAATGAAAACAGTGCAAATAGAACAGAAAAGCTACATGGGTGTAGCTAGTAATAAAGCTGCTTATTGTTAAAAGGCTTTTATAGAACAGGCTGCTGGAGATCAGTATTTAAGTTAAAATTCAGAACTTAATATGTGAATGTTTAACCATGTAGTTGTAATATCTTCCAATGTTCTTTCAGATAAAAAAGTATAATCTATCATATAGTGAAAGATATGTATATAAATATACAAATATATTGTTGTAAGGAGGAGGCTACTTCAATAATATGATGATTCAACTCTGCTATTGCTTTCAGATGCCCAACACAAAAGACCCTGTGCCTCTCAAAAACCCACTGCTGCTACCAACATTATGCCCGTAAGTTCCTATCATCATACTATTGCTTCCCACGTTACACTGTTTCCTTTCCATTTCACATATTTCTACAGCTCCTGTCTCCATATGAGATCCTTAGTTCAAGTCAAGAACAACTGCTTACTCCTTTTTGACCATACTATGGAGTGCCATCCTGGACCTAGCATGGTAACATCTTCCTGGTTGTACCTTTTTCCTGTTGCAGACATCCTCCTTCTAGGTAGGGCTGCAAAGATTTTTCTGTGAAACATACAGAATTTCTACTAGCTTGAGGGTTTTTGTTTTGTTTTGTTTAGCTGAGGTCTTGCTACATCAATATTTTAAACAATATTTGCATCATTTCTTTCTAAAATATCATGCTTTCATCACTGTCTACTCTGATCAACCCTATATCCTTTAACAGAGGCTTCCAAAATGCACTGCAAAGCAGCTTCCCTACAAAGTGAAACAGAACTCGAATATTCATTTTACAAAGCCAATGCATGTTTTTGGTTACAAATACTGGAGCACTTCTCTAGTATCTCCTTTGAAGGAGTTTTTTTAATACTTGTAAAGCTGGATTTGAGAGAGTGCTGATCTCTATTCTCTGAAGCAAGCTAGCGTCATTAGGATGACAAAATCAAGTCTTATTGTAGCAAGAAGAAACATCACTTAGTGTCAACAACACACTGCTATTGATTTGAACTCCTCCTTGCCTCACGGGTGAAATAACAAGCTCCTACACACAGACTCTCTGAGCATACCAATAGAGGAGAGAGGCAAGAAAAATACTAAAAATGGCTGTATCAAAGATACAACAGGAAATATATGACTCATGAGATGTAAATTCTTTTATCTATATGGAATAAATTGAAGAAGAGCTTAATATGGCTTCTGAGATTTCTATGGAGTTAGATTAGAACAGAAATACACCTAACCAATAATACACCAGATTTAGGCTTCCCAACTTGCATCTCCTAACTGCTCAGCAACTTCTGTGAAACAAACGAGCTTCATTTTCATTATCTAATACGTGACTATTCATATTTTTAAAAAGACACCTTATTTTAGCATCCTGGTTGGTCGTTTCAGTGTAAGATGGGGAACTGATTGAGCATACAGCCTAAATTGTCCTTTCACATTACTGGCATGATCTTGTTAAAACAGAGCTACGAAACAGTCTGTCAACATGGGTAGGTTCAATCTTTTGCTATTTCTGAACAACAGACTGAAATTTTCAGAAAAAAAATACGTATCTTTCTTCTTAAAAGATACAAAAAAGAATAAAACCATAGTTAGTCATGCAACAGCAATATAAATACCACTTTGCATGTCAGTAGCTCTTTTACTAGAACTTAAAGCTATGCCTTTAAGCAAATTTGCAAATCAAAAAAAAAGTAGGATAAAATACTACTTATGTTGTTTAATCGCACCCGAAATTCAAGCTAATTTCAAACACTTGTAGCACCGAAGCTAGCATGCTAGAATTCCACAGTCCATCTCTTAAAACATGAAAAAAGTAATACACCAGGCATAAAAAAATATTTCAAGATAACTTCTTTTAAAAAATACCGTAGTGTAGGGAACAAAGCTATTTTCATACCACATCCAGAAAATGGATGAGGTGTGAAAGAAATCCCTTGTTTAACATGACCTTTGGCTGTACTTTCACTTGTCATGATTATGAAGTAGTTACTCTCAATGCCAACACATAAGCTGCATTATATTACCCTATAACAGTAGTAGCACATCTTTCAGGAAGTGTTTCATACTCCGAGAAACTGTTGGTAGAATACATTGATAGCACTTACCTTTGTAACTGCTTACAATAGGTCTAATTCAACAATAAGACCTCATTTACACAACGAAGTAAGAGCCACTGTACTAAATTTCATAGAGCATATCGCATAAACTAGTATATGTTGAGGAACTCCCTTGGAGTTCTCAGCTTCAGTGAAAACATTCGCATAAAGAGAAATGTAAATTTCAGATTGGAACTCTGCCCCAAGTAATAATATTCAGAGCTTTGTTACTGTGCACAGACCAAAAATACTGCATCATTAAGATCTGCAACATACTTGACTTTTCTTAACGTGTGTAATTAAGAAAATATTTCTGGAAAGCAAATGAATTTCAAATTCAAGTAAGATTATTAGAACAAATACGACAAATTTATGTTTTATACAATGGTAGCAAGCTGCAGAATAAAAATCAGTAGCTATCATTATCTAAAGCTGTTCATCTAACATCATAGAGAGAAAAACCATTGATACATACTGTACACACATTTTTATCCATGTATATAAATCAAAGGAAACAGCTTCCTTTAAGGCAAGCATGTGAAGATACTAAAGCAAGATACAAATTAAATATTCATACATTCAATATTTCAAAATAAGGAATTTGGATATACACATGCATAATTTAAGTTCTATAGTGAAACCTGTCTACAGAGGCCATTTCTACTGTATTTCAACAGCATTGAAACTTGAAATGTACAATGCAGCCTTTCCACACTGTGTTAAAACTTTAAAGTTTATAGTAATTCATTTCAAGCACTAAACACAGAATAAAGGCCACGTTATGCACACGGCACTTTTGCAGAGGAGCTGCTGCTTTGCCCTATTCGTTGCAGCTCTGAAACAGGGCTGCCAGTCCCAGTGCTCTCCTGGCAAGGTGGCTTACGACTGCCCAACGAGTTACTCATTGGGAACTCAGGTCAAATAGGCAACTTTAGGCAAGAGGCTCATCGGTCCCGAAAAACCCATCAGCCAGAATCAACTCCGAGTCAAATTTTGATCCCAGGCACCTGTTTTAAGCTCCATAGAGATGGTGCTCATATGTGACGCCTAAAATCGGCCTCTTACACTGCTGTAATACATTCACTCAAGTCTCTTTGGAGTAAAAGATGAGATTTCAGACCTTTTTAAGTGGCAAAGGAAAGCAACACAAAAATAGGCTTCACAATATTTTGTGCACTAGGAATGACTCTTTGTCAACACAGAACCTGAGCACAGTTTACACGCAACACCACAGACATGTTAAGTTTTCTGATCTTATAAATTCCTATGCACACAAAAAACATTGTAGGGAAAGAAAAACCTTACTACCCACCTTCCCCCCTTGACATGTATCTTCTTCTGCATGTCTAAATATCCCACCATTCCTTTCCATATATTTAAAACATTGCTGCTAAAAAGGAACTCTCCATACGGATTATTAATGTGAAGATATTGTTTTCTTATTAGAAGTTAAATGTATTAGTTCAAATACCAAGAGTCTAATTCAAAACCCATTTATTTTATTGAGACAAAAATATCTCAAGTTAACTTTTAGAATAATTAGAGAGTATTTACTAAGGGGAAAATAGAACTACTCTGTTTCTACATGTTTTAAAGTAAACATTTTTCTTTGCTTCTTAAAGCTTACTCATTTGATCTTGACACATCTATGAAATAATAGAAGCAAAAGCTAAATAAGTAGAAAAGTTATAGTAAGCAATATAAAGCTAAACAAAATTAGTATCTACATGGTAAATTACTTCATTGAAACCCATCTATGGATTCTGCAAAGAATATACTTTTGCCTTGGAGCTAGTACTTTAATTTTCAAGAACCAAGAAAAAAAAAATCAAAACTAGTCAGTAACAATGCAGCGTCGAAAAGCAATAAACTCAAAATTAAGTTATAAATAATTTAAAGCATGTCATGAAGATGTATTAATAATTCATCAGATAAATAATTTACTAAATAATCAAATAAATAAATAATGAAATACATAAATAAATCAGCAAATAAATAATTCTGCAAAATAACCTAAACAATAAGTCACTAAAACAAATGACAAACCTACAAAACTACAACGATTTTCTAAATTCTGATAGTTTTAAATAAACAAATGTATATAAACTAGATCAATCTTTGGTGGATAGAGAAATATTTTTCACTGCTATTGGCAAATTCCTGATTACACTGCACAAGGATACAATTTTAGATTTTATAAGAGTGCAGTTTTTCCCCTGTAAATTATTAACATGATTGCTACAATACATCCTGCTCTGTATTTTACACATAATCCCTTTATGTAGCTCATTTTTCCCCCCGAAAAAATGAAAATCTCTTTACAACATTCTTAATTCACGTATTTCTTTTTTTTTCCCTGGGTGCAGTACTTACAATACTGCAATAGCCTTCTTGGTGGTTCTCCTACTGTCTTCTTCAAACCTTCAGAAGTTTTGCTGCAGGGGGAAAACAAGTAGAATAACCTTAATTATTACAGATGGTATCTCATTCATTAGCGGATGACAACATTTTATTTGAAAGCACAAGAAAAGCTGTTTTATAATTCTACAAAGCAACTTAATGTGAAACAACCATTACAGTTGCAGACTACCGAAAGTTTTCAGAAGTCTTTGGTGGAACGAGTTCAAGCAGACTGAGGCCTGTTTCTTGTATTTAAGCTGACACACAATCTGTGCAAACTGGCACTAATTCAGATGTAAAGACAAACCACAAGAAGGACAAAATACTTGGCTGACATCTAATGTTATCCTTGATTTTGGAAGTTCATAGTCCTTGAAAGAATACAGTGAGATCATTTAATATCCACTATCTAAGTACACTCACAATTTAATTATAACACTGCACTCCAAAGCCAACAATGGTACCACAAAGGTCAAAATCCACTCATCTCCTGAATCAATTTTCATTTTCCATTTATTTTAATGAATAATATTGACAGTTGCCATAGTTTTCTTCAAAGTGGTATTCCATAAATATAGCAGTTAAAGAAATGTGCCAGAAGTGTAATCATGTTATCAACTTCTATCCATTCTGTCAAAAAGTTTTATTTGCTTTCTTCCGTAACACACATTACAGGGAAGAGCGAGACACTGTTTTATAAACCAAGCTACTGACATGGACTCTTGATCTCTGTATAGGACTATAAAACTGAATGAATGTACCAAACCTGAGGTTATATATTGTATATATGTATAGGGTTTTCTCTTGGTTCAAAGGAAATCAGTATGCAGTGTTGTTTCTGCTGGTAATATCTCAAATGGTTGATGCTGTTGCTGTATTTCAGTATTTAAAAGCATAAAGGATAATTTACTCTTAAAACTACCTGGGCACATTATATTTAACAAGTCTCAAATTCTCTTTAGGGATTATAATAAGGAAACACTTTGCTTAATCATAAATTTTATATTTATCTTGGCTAAACACCCTCCTTTGGATAGACTGCCATGTTTTGTCAAGAAAAATCAACACAGTGGAAATGAAGTACTTGTTCTGTTGTGTGGTCATTCAAAAGAGTATGTAGAAGTAATGTAAATGTGCAATAGTGCTGTTGATAATTTCATGCTCTCATACACTCATTTCAATTTGCTTTAAAAAGGACTATTCCTCCTGGCTAAATATAGTCATCATGAAAAAGCATACCTCCCCTTTGAGCTAATAACACTGCAAGCCCCAAAACCCAAGAGTACAAAAAACTTCTATATTTTAAGGAATCTGAAGCACTTGCTCTCATAATACACACTTCCTAAGTGGGACAAATGAGACCAGTTTTTTGTAAAGGCATTCTCCTTTACTGTCCAGATTTCTGTTTGAGAATGACAATTCATTGCCACACCAAATCTGCGAATCCCATCCACCCCCAAAACAAATCACACATATCCAAAATCCTTCCTTTATAAAGTAATGGATCCTTATAAAAGCAGTATATACCTTCACACATTAAAAGATTTTTGAGGATTACTGGGACATAAAATGGCTCAGGAATGATCCTAAGGTTCTGGAATCAGACCTTCTCTAGGAAGTACCACTTAGTCACAGAGCATCTTCATTCATCTGCAGCTTGGCAGCCTCTGGTAGCAAAGTGATTTTTCACCAATGAGTTACAGTAGAGCTAAAACTGTAACTACATTCACTGATGTCTTAAAAACACATTTTTTCTTCCTTTTAAAATTTACTTATTTTTTAATTACTTTTATGTTTAATTTGGGCTTTTAATCTATGGTTACAGAACTGACCTCCTCACACAACTATTTCTGTCTGAGTTAGAGGGTCACAGTTCCCTGCTCAAATAGACATGTAAATCATTTAAAGAAAGGACACAAAACAGCCTGGGATACAGCCACCTTTCTCCCTCTTGCAATCAAATGCAAATTCCATCCTACATAAGAGGTAAAGAACAGAAACTGAATTTGATTCCATTCCTCTGTTCTGCCAGCTGGTTCTCTTCCCCTCCAACCCTCAAACATAGTATAGGTGCCTTTACTCAACAGATCATGCAAAAGATTGGTCAACAGAAGACTAAAGCAAAGGCAGTGCCATTCAGGTGTACTTCACGGAGCAAGAATACCAGAAACCAAGTAATTGTGTGTGTCGTATACTCTGCCCAGGCTGAGAAGCTGAGTACTACAATACAGAAGCCACCTTGCTGATACTCAAGTTAATTTGGGTGATAATGCAAGGAACTGGATCACAGATACCCAAGATCAAATTTCAAATATTTACAATGGGAAAACTACAAATAAAGCTCACAGTAAAAACCACTGAGCAACAAGACCTTCTATTCTCCACATTTTGATACTGTCATCATCAGAAAGTTTCTTAGTTTGCAGGTACAAATCAGATGAAAAGAAACCACATACTGCTGCTTCTTCCCTTTGGGAATTCATGAATATATGAACCAGAGGAAATTTTAGAAAGAGATTACCATCTAATTTCAAAATTTAGGACAGGAATGTGTGGAGTTTTTTGGTATTTTTTTTTTTTTCCTCATGTTCAGGAGTAAACATAGGGGAAAAGAGAAAGGCTGGACAGACATGCTTCACACTATAGGTAATGTAAGGCACTGACCACTATATTTTGACCCCCATTTCAAGGATTTGTTGAATTATTATGAGTTACACGGAATATTCTGCATTATCAATGGAAAAAAAAAACAACACAATGGATTATTATATTCAGGAACTTAAATAATATGTAAATCCTTTCTAGGCCAGAAGCCTCATTCCTCTGCCACACTTCCCTCTGTTTGGTCCACTTCACATAGAAAGATACTTTTGTGACTCAGTACAGTACTACATTAAAGTTTTTAATATATCTCTGACTTTTTTTTAATCATAGAAAGCAAAGAAGTGCTTGTTATACATATAGTGTAAGTCTAACTAAAAACTGTAAAAGTAACCCAGTCTTACAATCAGTTATAGGATAATTTTAAGTGTGTTCCTCGTAAGAACTTTGAGTATTTCTTTAATAACTTTTTAACCAGCTTCTTCCAATTGCCTCTTAGTAAAATATTAAAACATATAGTAAAACGTTAAATCCCAAACAACTGAATCAACTGCTACCAAGAGAACATATAGCTCGTTTGACTGTTATGACCCATGTTTCCTAGTTGATTTTTAGATAAAAACAAGGAGATTAATAGCAAAGGTTTATCTCAAATTCCCACATGTATAGCATGCCACATTAAATATATGCAAATCAACCTCCTTCTCCTCTAGTTTTTTCGAGCTGACAACTCATATGACCTGAAGCCATGGTTAACGATTACAATTATTTGACTTTCATATTTATACAATCAGTCATCAGATATGCATGTTAATTGATTTTAACAGATAGTTTTGTATTCTAATGATCAACAGTAAGTGTACATTTTACCAGCCTCTTGATTTGTAAGAAAATAAAACTTACATCAATTTTCACAATTAACCCTTCATTGTATTGATTTGCAGTATTCATTGCAGACTTCCCTGTAATAGGTTAACCTGAAAGCACTCCAAACTATGGGATCTTTATTTTGGTAGCAAAATTTGATTTTTCCAATTAAAGACATTTTTCCATTGTGTTCAAAACCCACAATTACTACCATATTTAAAGAATGCATTGTCCAATAATTAGAAATTATGAAACATAATTAATACTTAAATAAATGGACTAGGTAAAAAAAAATTACAATTATTTCATATTAATTTTACTACTTAAAAGTTCTTTTCACTTTTTCAAAGAACCTTAGTCATGCACATCTTGATTCTAATAAGCCCTTAAATGTCACATACATGACAGGGTACAACTTATTTCTCAAGTAATATGCTTACAGCCAAAGCATTCCTCTGTTGGTGTCACAAAACATATTACTGAATCGGTTACCTTTTTTTGGTTTACATGGCTGAAAATTTACTCCTTGTAATCACATTTTCATTTCAGATGCCCTATTTACTGAAGCATCAAATTCAAAATTACAAATTGCACAGATTTGCATGCAAAGGATTGACTACTTTTTAAGTTTATACAGTATGCAATCATCATCTTACACAACCAATGGAGATTGTTCTGTAAGGATACTAATATAAAAGAGTGGATATTGCATCTTACTCTCAAAAAGATCAGATCATGTCTTCTTCCATAAAATGGGCTCTCTCAATTTATGCCTTAATTATTGTTGGACTAAAGGCTTATACTCCAGTTTTGGTAGAGCAGGAGCTGCTGTAGCCCTTTCCCAGTATATTTTAATTCTGATATAGATATTTTAATTTCTTCAAAATGAAGAACCTTTCTACTTTCTATAAATAACTGAATGAGGTGCTGAGTCTATTCATCTTTTATCCAGGTGAGCATCATACAATCCAAGTTTGGCTACTATTCTCTTTTTGGCTATTAGATTTAATACAAGTGGGTAGGTAAGTTTAACTATTTGTGATCCAATTTGATTAGAAATCATCAAGGATAAGAGGTTTCCATTGCACTTGATGTAGAAAGTGTAGCCTTTATAATGTTTAATGAACTTCTGTACTTCATCATATAACCTCAACAAAGAAAATGTATATTATCTGTCAGCTGTATCAGTTCCATACAGCCATATAAAACCCAGCAAAGGTGCAAGGCACGCAAGGAAAATACCAGAAAAAAGGAGAACAGAAGGAGAACAAAAGACATACTGCTCATTTTGATGACAAAATTATCTAATCCCACACATAGGTCATCTAAATGTGATAAAACCAACATTCATAGAACCTCAAAGTGTCAGTTTGTGAAGTGGAAAATCTTACACCACCTCCAGGATGTTTTATTTCTATCAACATCACTAACATTTGCACTCCCTAAATCTCACTCCATTTTGTAACGGTGACTAAATTTCATGGGACTTATTAAGAAACAGATTATTAAGAATGGCAATAGTTTGTTTGCGTAAAACTGGCCCACTACTTTGATGCTCCCTGTCTATAGCAAAGTGGCACATGAATACTGCATAAGCAGCCAAATGTCTCTTCTGACTTGAAGACTCCTTCAGAGATATCCAGTGTCATCAGGAGAACTACTGCTCGTGGCATTCAGATGACAAAACATAGAAACTTCACTGCTAAAAAAAAAATGAAAGGCTGCACAGCTTCTCTTAGAACAAGCGGATATTTCACACAGAATCATCAAGTTAGCGAATGCAAATCACAGCAGAAAACTGCTGCAAATTTCAACCCTGTTAGTGGATAGATGAATTTAGGGAAGAGGATGCAAGCATCATCAACGTAGGATAAAATTGCTGGGTTTTATTTTAAACGTGCTTAAACTCAAAGTTTTAACTTAAATATTTAAGAATTATTTTAGTCTGTATGTTTTACATCTCTTGCCACCCAAAGCTGGCAATCCAAATGTCTAGGATAGCACATCTGGAACACTGAGTTATATTAACATCATACTAACTACAGCAGTTCAATTTCAAAAAATTTCTCTGGGTTTCTGCATATCATTGAACAAATGACTCTGGAATTAGCTAACTTTTACTGGAGGCATTATATAATATTATTTCTTAGTCTCCTCCTCTTTGATTTAGTACACCTCTTAAGATAATTTATTAATGTTTCAGATATCTCATTCATCATCCGTTACTATTGGTGTCATAAATTAGAGGAACGGAACAAAGCACTGGACTATACACTTTTTCCCTATTCATCAATAAAATAGCCACCTCTGTTAGCAAGCACTGTACAAAAGAAGTTGGTTTATCCACTAGAGTGAAATCAGAAGCACTTCTTTAACTCAAAGCCCCAAACAGGTAATTAGATTTACAGAATAGTATGTTATTAGTGAAGTAAAAATCAGGGCTTCACCTTTAAATATAAAAGGATAGAAATACCTCGTCTGCAAAAGACAAAAGTACATCAGACACGGCTATGTCCTGTAGGTTACTCAAACAAGTTAGAAGGCTGCTGAATACCAGTCTTTTATGAAAAAAAAAAAAAAGGATTAATTGTTGAAAATGCTTTAATTTCGCCAGCATACTATAAAACAGTAAAGAGGAAGAAAGATTCAACTAACAAAGGTAAATGGCAGCATTTAAGTCTGTCATATTATTTCTCGGAAGACAAGTTACCTAAACTGGTGGTAAGTAAGAAAAACAAGGTCCCTTGCCATCACTTTTACTTTTCTTTTTTTTTCTTTTTAAATTAAGACCACCTAAACACAAAGGACATTGGAAAACACAATTGTGAAGATTTCAGAAGATTTTCAGGATAATGATCATTAATGGGAATCCTATAGGTAATAAGTTACATAGCAGTATACTATGCTATACCAAGTACCTGAAGGAAGACAGAATTAATGTTGTTATGAGAACATGAACATTACGCCTGCATTAAATTACATCTTTGAACTAAGTTTGAATATCTAAAAATTCACTTTTTGTTATTTTAGACAAAGTCTCAGTTGACATATTTTGTACACATTGACTGTTTACATTCCATTAATTAAAGTAAATCTCTCATTAAGGCAAATTAATATTTTACATGCTATAACAGTACCACACTCAACTCTTTTCTAACTGTTACATGAAGAAGTTTGAGCCAGGTTTAGTAATTAATTAATGGAATCAGATACAGAATTTAACTTCTTATAATAAAAGAAGACGATGACTCAATATGTCATATTTAAATGGATAAAATGCTTCAGATTAGCAACTGTGTATCTTACATCTACATGGGGAAGAAGTAGTTGGTACTTTTTACCTTCTTTAGGCATTACAGATTAGATACTTTGGGCTCCAATGTGAGCTGAAAACAACTAAATAAATTTTTCCAAATAAAATAAAAACCCGACTCTTTCATTGTGCCACCTCTAAATCAGGACCCTCATTATTTTCCATATAGAACCTTCACTATCTGTAGTAATTGATTACTAACAAAACATACTTGTACCAATGCTTTTTAAAGATAATTCAACTAAAAACATATATACAGATGTATTCTTCCCTTTATTACATTTAGAATTATTAATGTAACTGTTTAATGAACTACGTATGACACTTTCCTATAGTTACACTTACTAGCAGAATGGAAAATGAAATACATGAGCTGCAGCTTTTGTTAGTCTGCAGTTTGATTGGTGTTTGGCGATGATCATGATACCTGTTATTCAATTTACAAAGGCAGTTTGCAATCAAAAAGAACCTTGTCATTAGATGACTAAAAATAGGTAGTACCCTCCTTGTATTAACATGCATGTGGTCTGAGGATTGACACAAAGCAGAGAAACCAATCCCTCCACTGCTTGAGAGTAGCCATTTCCTTCTCACTCTTCTCTCCGCTTCACTTCGTATAAAAATGTGCATTGTCAGGGGAACACTAAGATTTACTCTTTCCTCCATCGATTACGACATTCACCCATCATGTAGGTCCCCTGAATTCCATTTGTAGACTCAGTGAATTTCTAATGTCTACAACTGGAAACTTTATTAGACAGGAGACTATAAGCATGTCATATCCAAAATTTCCAGCAGCCATCTATGGGGTAACAGGTACAAGATAATTCCCTGGTGCAAAAAGGACTTTATTGAACCTGGTCTCCCATGACCGATGCTCTAGCAACTGAGGTAGTAGCCAAAAAAGATAAAGTATTGGCAATGGCACGACCATTCTGTCATGCAAGAATTTTGTTCACTCAATGTTTTCAAACCATCTGAAATTTTTTCCCTTTATGGTCTTTTTGTTTACTGAGTGGAAAACTTATGTCTGCATGGAATTGTTCACAGAATCTCAAATCAAGGAACATGCACTGCTGATTTACATAAAACCAACTCCAATATATTAATCTTGGGATGCATGGAACGAGGTTTCTCTTTTCCTCATCCTAAAGAGATTATTTTCTTACCTAAAACTTTACCAAAAGAAAAAAAAACAAACAAACAAAAAAACCCAAACAGTTAAGGGCATCTTGAATTACCCAATCTTCATTATTTCCCAAGCAAATAAGCAGGTAACCTGCTCTCTATTCCTAATACATAATTTCACTTGTTAACGACAGATTTTGACATTAATTAATGACTGTGTGGAAGTACTGAAAAATCATGGAAATAATGCTTTAGCTTATCCCATATGGCATTTGGAATACAAGAGGCAAATTTCCTCAAATAATTATGTCAACATAACTTTCCTTTAACTTTTGTTACCTAATTATCATAACTTCCATGCCTGCTGAAAACACCACCAGTGAACAATAAATTGCAGTTGAATAGACCAACCACTGAGAAGTAAACGAAGATAACATTTGTTTGGTTAGAACACAGAATAAAAAAAAAGAAAATTAATCTCAAATTCAATATTTAAAAAAAAAAAACAAAAAAACAAGCTTATTTGTATTAAAGGTTCTACAAGACACAACACCCTGTCTTCTTTTTAACATCAGAGATCCAGAAGGTTTCAGATGTTTATATACCTGCTAGATAGGAGCAGTACCCATAGATGTTGATTCTTACGGTAGTTTTAAGGGGTACCACTGTTATGTTCTCTAATCACAGAAATGACATGAAATTCAAACCTTTGCTTCTCAGCAACATCCTATCCTCTAAACCTTGCTGTGTACCTAAAAACGCCAAGCAGAATATTTGAAATCCAGTAACTGCCAAGTAGTGGTTAAACACAGGAGGAGAACAGAGATGATATTCTGATGCAAGCAGACAGGTAGCAGTGGAGGGCAGAAGCTGATACCATCAGAACCACAGATAAACCCCTCCATATGGGGCTGTGATACTAATTTCCTTGACACAATTATTACCACTAGTGAAGAAGTTTACTACAGCTACATGATTTAACACTGTTAAACCAATACTGTTAAATTCAGAATCCACTAGAAACATACTACAAATTGTCTCAAAGAAACAGGGCTTGTTTACTCCTCATTACAGTGTCAGTGAGTCAAAGAGTTGATCTTAAACAACAAAAGCCTGACAGTAGAAAATGCCGCCAGCTCTGTCAGACTCCTGGAAGAGAAAGTCAAGGCTCAAATGATTGCGTTGATCTTTGACTGAAACTGTGAAACAAGTCAGTTTCTTCAAAGCCAAACATAACACCGCAGCCAACAAGACAGAATCCTTCTTTTTTTTTTTCCACACAATGAATTTTCTGATGTCATAAGCTCTGGATACTTTTAATCACACTAAAAAGGCACTAGCAAGGCAAATCTATATGACCCAGGCCCATAAATAACCATGGGACTGGTTTTCCTGACTAATCATATTTTTCCTTCTCTCACCTAAATTCCAGTACCAAGACTTCTTATTAATAGGTACCTCAAGGTTTTAACCAGCTTTTAACCAATGGTTTCTTTCTTTCACTATGTAAATTTGAACGATTGTTCAGATTTGTTCACTGACTAAACTTCAAAGTATCCATATTTTATTAGTCACCTGGAAATTGGATTGCTACCCACAAGACTTCAAGATTAAACACTTTACTGACACAGATCAGAATCTAAAATTCATCCTGTTTAAAGACTAACAGCCTTAAGATACATTATTTCATGCTCTTAATTCAAATAAAGGTAATTAAAAATACCATATTTTCTGTTCAGAAGTTATCCTTAGTTATCCTTCCTGAACTCCTGATTCTCAGCGTCACCTCACGCCCTACATAATTCTGCCATCCTTACTCCACAAACAATTCTAATTAAAGAAAACAGCCTACATTCACTAAATCCCTTGCAATGTATCTTCCAGTGTAATTTTACAGGGTATTTACAAGATTTCTGCTGCTATCCATTAAAAATCAGATTCATCAATGTTTACTTTTTAATTTTAGATTTTTTTTTTAAATAAAATTTTAACCCATACCATGCAAATTAATGTTAACATACTGCAGATGCCATAATCACTACAGAAGAGTAACAGTGGAAATAAACAATAAATGACTAGAAACAGAGCCAGAAACCACGGACAGATAGTCATTTAACTGAGTGGTGCACACCCTCTTCTTCCCACCTCTGACCTCTAGTAAATTTCTCTTGATATTAACTATATTGGTCAGTTCAAATTTGTTTAGCTGCAGGTCTTTCCAACACTGAAGTCAACAGGGAAGTTACACAGGACTTAGAAGTACAAACCAATTTTTTCTTCCTAGAACAAATCTTAAGCATACAGAAGCCCAGAACTTCAACGTTTGACTTCATGAACCAAGCGCTTCCTCAGCAGGCATCCAGAAACTAATGCATTATTTCACTTAGCCATGCCAGCACTTTATTATCCATTTTACGTAAGAATTCATAATGATAACAAGTGTATTGTTTGACATACAGCAAAAACATATGGGCAACCAACAGACATTTCCTCTGACCCCTGCCAGATAATTAATTTCTGTAACAGAGACAAATGCCTCCAGAACAGCAAAGCAAGACAACAGAAATCCTCTCAAATGCTAGAAAAACTCGAAGAACATATGCTCTGAGGAAGTGAACTAGGTTTAAAAAATAAAAGGCATTGAAGTAATTCTCTATACTACTGTTAAAGCTGTTTTCTGTAACATAAAGCATCACACACAATACTTCAGTAAACCAATTTAATGAAATCATATGCTTGTCACAAAGAGATGGCATATGCTACATATCCAGGCTTACTATTACAAATATCCATTTCATTTTAACCTTAAACTTATACACAATGCAAGTAGTATTACTAAAAAAAAAAAGAAAATAACTTAACTAATGAAATCAGTTAAAGTCCAAAATCTAAATACGAAGCTAGGTCAACCACAAATAGCAGGAATAATGCCCATGTAAGTTTTACACTCTGTACTTCCCAATCTTCTGTATTTTAAGTAACGCAAAATACATCAATTTAGAAGATGAATTCTGAAGTTCTTTAACTTTTTTTTTGTTATGAGGGAGTATCTTCAGGATCAAAAGAGGTGCACTATGAATACAAATTTCACGTGATCTGAAATATCAATATACATCTGCTGCATCTCTATCTTTTAGTCACAGGACATGATAATGTGAAGATTACATCATTCAAGAATTACTGAGATAGTTGTGTGTTTAATTATTAGTCTGAGTCACCATTCAAAGTCCTAGTTACTCATTCACCCTCCTTTACTCCACACGCTGGACTAGAGAGTCCTCGAACAAAAACTCTCAGTTCACTGACTGTATACCTGATCAAGTCAGTGAGCTGTAGAACTAACAAGGGGCAGCTGTTCCAGACTTGATGTCAGATCTTTTCTGTTTGAGAGGTCTAAAAGAAATTCTCCTCGAGAGACCAGGTCAGCTGAGGGCACAGGGAGTTTGGGGTTTCATTTGAGGTTTTTTCCTTTCATCATTGTATTAATAAAATAACTCATCTTTCAAGAACTCCTGTAACTTATACATGCCCATGGGTGTAGCAATGTCTGGCAAGGTCTGGTGCAGTCAGATGATCCATGACCAACTGTCACAGGTGACAGAGGTTACAGCAGGGTGTTGAACTTTGAACTCTGGCTCCAAGTCCACTTCAGAAACACTGAAGAGGCTGGATGGCAGAGCTAGAGCTCCAAGAGGAAGGTATCAAAGCAAATGTCCTGTGTGGAAGACAGAGCTTCTCCTTCTATATTTCACCTATGCAACAAGATAAATGTCAGTTAAACTTTTTTTTTTCATTTGTTTACATGTACAAGCAATTAGAAAGTCTACTTGCTTTTCAATTTCATTGCACTGTCTGTCATCCTTTACCTGTGTCTTCAAGTCAATATATCATAATGGTGGCACAGACTTAGACGAACTGACAGTAAAACATAGCTTCAGCCACAGAAAAGGCAAATGTCAAATGGAAGTAAAAATACTTTGAAACGTTCTGTAAAGATAGTGAAAGTACAGAAATGTATCTCAGGTTACAAAGATGAGGTTAGCATATCAGAAGGGACTACATGGAAAGCCATTGTATCCATGCTACGAACAGCCTTAGCAATGAATCATGAAAAACCCATTACTAGCTGCTACAACAGAATTCTGGAGTTGACACTGATTTGGGTTCCTTCAAAACTAAGCAAAATGAACAAGAATAAAATTGGTA
>JAAGAY010142702.1:0-11791 GCA_011801015.1 Ardeotis arabs
TGTTTTTTTGTGTTTTTTTTTTTTTTTTTTTTGGTTTTTGTTTTTTTTTTTTTTTTTGTTGTTTTTTTTTTTTTTTTTTGTTTGTTTTTTTTTTTTTTTGTTTTTTTTTTTTTTTTTTTTTTTTTTTTTTTTTTTTTTTTTTTTTTTAATACCTAAATAACTAGTGTTTGCCTTCATCACTGTGGTAGTCGGAGACCACCTAAAAGGATGGGGTGTAGAACGGATGCCCTTGTGCTCGTGATACTTTTATGATGATAATGGAGGGGAAGAAGGATTTTTTTTTTTCCATTTACTTAAAATCCCTTCAAGTGTTTTTGAAACTCAGCTTCATTTGAAAACCGGATTGCTTTCAACCTTGTAATTTAGGATTGCATGGATTGGACTAATGTTATTTTTATTGTTTGAAAGCTAACCATAGACCTGTGAGAATATGTAAAGCGGATATGTCATCTTGATAACGTGCAGTAGTACTTGCAAGCTGTGGTCAGTACCAGTGTTGAGTGCTGTACCAATATACACAGGCCTGATCTTGCATTTTTCTATGATCACTTATAATGTTTGGAAGGTCAAGGGGGATAAATTATTAAACTTTTAGCTATGTAATTGTGTAAGCGCATTTATAACTGAGCTGTGCTGTGGCTATGCTGTTAAACATTTCTTTTGTGAAGATACAGGCATACAGAGTTGAGAGAGAGAATTCAGAGGAGATAATTTTGGTATCCCTTATGATGCTTAAGAAGGTATTGTAAGTGTAAAAAGATGGGATATGGAAGAATTACAAACAGTTAGAAGAGAAGAGAGTAAGCAAGTACCTGAACACTGAGAGACTCATGAATATACCACACACATATGAAGAAGGGTCATACAGGGCACAACAGACTTGCTTTGGCAGCATCCATTAAAGAAACCATGGAAAGGTGTCAGGATAAGGTGACTTTTCCCCCTGTATCTCAGAAAATCTACAATACTTGAGTCTGGAAGGCTGAGGAAGAACTTTTCCCCCCCCCCCCCTGTTATCAAAAAAGTTACAGTAATATTAAGTGGGCATCTTTCTCCAGATGCTTTGAATTATTCTTAATTGACATCTTACTGTTGTGGAAAAATTGTATAGTATGGCTCAGAAACATTGTGTGAGGCTATCAACGTTAAGGACATCTTGTTTTTGGTATCATTCTTTCACAGCAGCTGCCCTCTTCCTGATATGACTGCATGCATCCTGTTTTAAAAGCTGTAAGCTGACAAGAATGACTGCTAATAAGTTGGTGTATATAGCAGCTCAAAAATGTTGCTTTTTCAAGTGTGAGCTTTCAAAGCACCAAGTCTTCTGAGAATATTTGAGAAAATGGGATGTTCCGTCATCACTATGTTTGTATTATGTTGTCATGCAGTGAGGGTAATTTAAGTTTATTTGTAACTAAATGCTTTTATTTTTCCTTGAAGCTGTTAAAATACTGATGCAAGATTTTAATTGCAATTCAGGTGTCTTAAATTTATGTTCAGAAACCTATTGGTTTCAGGGTAAAAGAGGTGGCAAGAGATACAGTTTCCTTTCTGTACGCATCAAATGAAAAGCACTTTCTGCTAAAATTTTTGAGCCTATAGGCTGTCAAATTATGTCTGTTAGTCTGGGTTTGATAATACATATATTAGCTTGGCTACTTGGCTTTTGGGATTTGAAGCTTACGAGTGCAGAAGAAGGATTTCCTCTGACAGGCTTCCTTAATATCATCCTGTGTTTCTTTTGGAGTGTTGGGTTTTTGTGGTTTTTGTGTTGGGTTTTTTGTTTGTTTGTTTTGTCCTCTTGTTGTTCTCCTTATCTTTGTTCCTAGCATTCCAAATGGTGATGTCTTAACTTTCTGTCACTGAAACACGTATAAAGGTCTTAGCTTTGAGAGATGTTTGGCTGGACTATGAAAAAAGTGCCAGCAGTGAAGGTATTAATGGTTTCTGTTAGGAAGCACTAAATTAGAACTCCTTCACGGGAAGGAGACAAAATCCTGCATGGCTAAAGAGAGATGTGATCAGTAGGTGGAGGCAGGTATTCACTGGATATTGGAGATGTGGAATATAGGTATATTTGCAGAAGTTCTAGTTATTAACACATACTCTAAAAATTCACAAAGAGTGTGTAGAGCATGTAATAGTATTGTTGAATATCAAAGAATAATTTTCGGTTTTAAGTAGTTGCTTGTCGTTTTCCATGTCACAAATACAGAAATTGCTAACCTGAATAGCCAGCAAAAAGGTAATGGGAAACCATCAATTGAATTAACTGAAATTTAAAAATATTTTATTTTACCAAACCTATATTACAAGGTCAGATAGAAATACAGAACACTTGTTCTCGATGAAGGACACAGATAAATCCTAAAAATCCCCCAGGCTTTGCCGTGGGTTTAATATGAGTTGAAGTTTGAGGAGAGGGGGGAAGCAACAAGAGTTATCGTAATTGTCAAATATTTTTTTTCCTTTAAAAAAAAAAGCTATTGGTCAATGTTTCTATTTATCACTCTTAAGTCAGTAGCTTCAAGGAACTAGTAAAATGTGGTGCTCAAATGATTGAAAGTTCTGGGTTTTAAAACGTAAGTGATTAATGTTCCTGAATACTGGAGACATTTAGATGCTTTTTGCAAAATAGGAGGAAGGTACTTTAAAAGGTTAAAGATTTGTTCAGGAGATGAAATAGTGTTGTGAGAGAGTTGAAAGCTTCAACTGCTGTTGCTTTCTTAGCATTCTGAAGGATGCTCTTAGTGACTGCTAGTTGAATTGTTTTTTACAGGCTTCTCTATATAGGAGGCTTATATTCACAGTAAGATGAAATGTAACCTGATAGCCTACAGTTATCCCACTAGCTGCTTTTCAGTAAATCTTTCTGCAAATACTTTTAGCATGCCCTGCATGTGAGTCTTCTTTAGTTCAGTGGCTTGCAGTCTTTTTTCTCTATTTGTAGATTCTCCGTATGTTTTTGCTGAGGAGATGGACTCCTGTACTGTCAAGTTGAGCCTCGTGGTGATGTACTTGTTTTGGTAGTTATCTTTTGAGGATGCCCTAGAATTAGTCCTTGAACCCTGTTTTTGTCAAGTACGTGTGTGTTTACAATGAATAGTGTATTAGCACAAGGTGCTTATATAAAACTTGCACCAGGTTCTGTCAGAAAATAACATTCATTCACTTCAGAACAGGTGATTGGAGAGGGGATGGAAATGTTACGACTGCTAAGAAACCTGAGTAAAAACTTCTTCTTTTTTTTTAAAAAAAAAAAAAAAAGAGAGAGAGAAAAGAACTTGCCCCATATTAGGTTATGATCCAAGCCCAAATCTACTGTGTAGTCATGTTATGAGCCCCTGCAGCACCCTCTGGTGATCCAGACATGCTTGTGCAGCATTTGGGGTCCTGGTTGAGCTTCTGAATGAGCGTAACCATCAGATCTGGTTGCAGGACTGAAGAAAAAGCTTTTGGCTACAACCAACTTGATGTTGCTAGTGGGTGCTATTGGGTTTTGGTGCCATTTTTTTTTTCTTTTCACTTTCTAACTTTCCTTTAAGAGGAGGTGGAAGTCATTAAAGAATCTGTAGACTGTCCTGTTAATATTGGCTCTAGGCAAGCATAACCAGTGTGATTGCATTGAGCTAAAAGGATTCCAGCTTTATGGCTGGGTTGCTGAAGAGCAAATGAAGCATGGTATGGGGAAGAGGGAAGAACAAAGACAATATCTATATGAAAATTTTTATTCTGTGTACTATAGCCCACTTTATTTATGATATTAAAATATGACGTAGAAATGGTGGAAGTAAATTCAAAATTAGTCTGAACAGTAATAGTGAAGCAGTGGTTTTTTGAGTAATAAAACTTACAAACTTCAATTTCCCGTATTTTTCAACTCTTCTGTTACTCACTGACCTTTGAGAGTATCCTCTCTATAGAGTATATTTCTCTGAAGTTTTTAGTATCTTAAATGGCCTGCTGGCTGTGGCCAGTCTGAGTAGGGGTGCCTGCTGACTGCCTGGGTGGTCCAAGAGAACCTGCTGCCTCTCTGGTCCCCGCGGGTCAGGTGCTTCGCTTGTGGGCTGCGTGTCACCGCAGGTCAAAAACTCCACAGCAGTTTTTATGAAGTCTTAAAAAAAATTGGTACTTTTACTGTTGCACTTGGTTGAAACTGGCCAATTAAATCAGAAGCTGTTAATGAGGGAGAATAGACTGTGAACGCGTAAACCTCATTTTATTAGAAAAGCAGGTTTAGAAGGCTGTGTGTAATAGTTCTGTCTTCAAGATTTTAGTGCCATCATTGATAATACCCTAATCTTATATCAGTAAACAGTGTTATTTTCTTACGTGTTTTTATTTAATTTTACGTAAATAACTCTTAAAGGTGTGGGATGACTTAAAACTTTGCATGCAGTTTCTTAACTTGCTTTCCTTTTAGCATATTTTATTTCGTTTCATCTAAATGTCGTGTTAGGCTGCGATTCATTTGTTCAGAAGAATAAAGTTAAATCTTAAATGGATCTTGGTTTTGATGATGCCTGGTTGTAAGTACGTGGGAAGATAGTTGTGTAGACCCAGAGAGTCTGGTCAGAATGCTGTTTGCAGAATTCTGTAATGATTTGGGGATTTTGTGCAGGGAATTGACTCTTCAGCGTTTGTACTCAGGATTTGATTCTTGTGATTTAGAATAGAAGCTCAATGGGTTGTGATTGCAACTGCCTGTCCTCTACTTTTCCCTTGCCAGATGTTGGACCAGGGTTGTGTATAGTTTCAGACAGCAGTTTGCTTCTGTTGTGCATTTGTTCTGGAGGTAGGGGAACAGGAGCTTATTTGCATCAAAGAAAGTCAGAAGACCTGTTTGTCAAGAAACGTTTACATTTCTCTGTTTTAACACCTTGTGTCTAATCTCCTCTGCACCCCTTCTGCCACCCCCCTGCCCCCGAAAGGAAATATCTTATTTTGTTCTTAAGAGATGCTGATAAACTTCTCTAAAATCCCACTCTCCCATGTGAAGTTCATACCTGTGTTTTATTGAGGACTTTCTGGATCCTATTTTTTCTCAATGTGGTAATTTTTAAGGCTGAATTGTTCAGTTAAGACTTATCACAATATTCCTGAAGATACTGGCTGACTGGCTCTCAAAAGAGGTTTCAACCTGCTTTTCTGTCATGCATTCCTTTAATGAAATCTTAATGAGAAGATGATCAGATAAACTTCCTGAAGACTTTCTGTGCAACACACTCACTTAAAATCTGAGGATTTTTCTTCAGATCTGTTTCTTTCAAGGCATCTATTTATTTCTGCAGCTGTCTGTCTTGCATGCATATAGATAATGCCCTCGAGCAACCACAAAGACTTTGGTATGTTGTTCTTCTAAGGTTTGAATGACTAATTTTCTGAAGGTGTAATGAACAAGAGCTCTTCATGCAAAGTTTCTCTTGTGCTCGTAACAACTGTTAGAAGCAGGAGAAGATCAGTACAGACTAAAATTCGGAGTTGCAATCTGACGAGGAATACTCCAGGCTTCTTATCTTGAATAGCTGAGATCACAATTCCTGCTTCTGTCTTATCTGTACTTCACTGCTTTTAATTCATCATGGTCTCTTCTGCTTAATCTTAATAGCTTATAAGATACTTCACTGGCATAATTAGCTTATCTTAAAATAGTCTGATCTGTTAGCAATATTGGCACAGTGAAGGGACAGCCAGCCCAGGCGTTGGCTTTCGTGTAGTGAACCCACAGAGATGTGTCAGTGTTCGGGCCACAGGGGAGGAAGGAAGGAGTAGGTGAGAATTTTTCTGAGATGTAGCTGGTTCTTGAACATGAACGCTTCAGCCCACCTCTGTTAGGATTTACAGATATTTCGTTCAGGATTTTGAAGACAGCCAATTAAAGTAACTAGAAAACAGTTTTTGTTTTGTTTCAACCATAGTACGAGTGAAGTGGAATGAAGATACAAAATTCCATTCCGCGGGTGTTCCTTTGCCTAGGTTGGTTTTTTTGTATTTATGGCTTTAATGTGTCTGGCTTGATTTACCAACTTTTATGCTTGAGAGTGAGCGAGCCTCGTCTTACTTCAAACTCCTCCTTTCTAACTGATGAGTATTTCTGATCTGACCTTTAAACTTTGAAGTGTCCTGCTATTAATGTATCTACTTACTTGAGACTGTGTATCTGGGTTTGACTACCTTCTGTAATTGTTTTGTCCAAATACAAATTAGACCCAAATACAAATTTGGGCAAGGAAACAATTGCATATATTAATAAAAAATATTGTTGTAGGTGTATTAATTCTGAAGGGTAAGCTCTGCATTTGAAATGCGTATTTTTGGAAGAGGTTGTTCTTTAGTTGTTAGTGTAGTTGCTACAATATTGAGAAAGGGATTAGGATACTTCTTGTTTCTTGTTACTATGCAGGAGAAGGAACTTGATATACATCACATCCAGGCTGCTGCTTGTGATGTGATTTATTCTATATTTTCTGGAAGACATATTTAGTTTGGATTTCTGTAGAAGAGTACCTCTTTTTCTGAAGTTCATAAAAACCCCAAAGGAAGTGCCAAGTTATCATGCCTTTTGTTGATTAAAAATAATTTCAGCATTTAGTGTACACAACTAGCCATTGGTGAAACGTAGCTAATGCTAGGTACACAAATACTGGCTGCTCTTGACTTTAAGCAGAAACTGTAGTTCTGTTATTTCAACATGTAAAATGCTTTTTCGGGGAAGTTTATTCTGGTTTTGAGTTGATAAGTGTGTTCCTTCTGAATTCTAATAAAACTTCTACATTGATGTTTTTAGGCGCTATTTTTTGATCTCTCAAACACTGAAAAAAAACCTTGTAGGAAATGCTTTTATTATGTAGCGTTTGAGTTTGCAGACCATCATTGAAAGACTAACTTGGACTCTGTAAGATGTAGTTAAAAACAAATTCTGGTAATATTTGAGTTCTGTTTCCAGGATGGATTTAATATACTACTTCCACATACGAAGTCAGAAAAGTAGTTTTAACTGTACGTTAGTCTTGTGTGTGCTGCAAGATTTCTTGAGCATTTCCTGTAAACGGCAGTAACTTGGCAAGTCCTATGTGTAGTTTAATGTTTAAACTAACTCTAGTTTTATTTTGCTGGTCTGGAGCTGTTACGTGTACAGGTAGAGTTGCAATATAACTGGAGGCTGGGAGGTGGAACTTTCTTCTCTTCCTGTTAGATCTGTACATCCCAAAAACTTGGTATAGGCACCATTTTGGTATGGTTCAGTTTTCTACAACAACATTATTCTGGTGAAACTTCTATACCAGATTAGATGAAGTTTGCTTTCAACTGAATTCAGTGTATTTCTTGTAATTCTTGTTTTTTGTATTGTGTGAGGGGTTGGTTTTTTTTTTCCCTTTTTTTCCTTGTTTCTCCCCCATTCATTAATTGTGCTTACAGTTAGTTTTCAGTGAATTACTTTCCCTGTTGCAGCTAAATCCTTAGCTGTAATGATGGCGTAAGTGAGGGAGATCTTATCCTGGTATTCTTTCTGCCATGATTCCTTGTGTCTTAGACCTATTTAGATGAAAATGCTGGAAGCAGATGACATTGCCTGTGTGCTTGTTCCTTGTTATAGTATTAATGTTTATGTCTTAGAAGTATTAGTAGAGAGATTATTAGGAGAGGAAGTCTAGCACAGAAAAGCTTCCTGCAGACTACTTGAAATAGTGGTGAATTTTAATGGAGTTCCCATGGTAGTGAATGTGTTTTCTTTAATACACATTAGTCAGATCTTGCTGTTGTCTTCTTTATAATGCAGCATGTTGGCTGTGTTATAGTCAATACACAAGTTGCCTTAGCCAACCTTTCTAAAACACTATTAAAAAAGTACTTAAAACCATCTTTGGCAAAAAAATGCTAAAGGATTCTAATGGTTCCTGAGCGTGTAGGCAACCATCTTTTTCTCTTTTTGGCATTCACATAAGCTTTTTAATCCAAGTCTTTGTCTCTTTCTCTTCTGCTGTATACCCATACTAAATTAAATTATTTAACTTTTATTTTAACAATAGGAGACAATTTGAGCATAATTGAAGTAAAGTATCTGTCTAAATGAGTGATACCTAATTGGATTATCATTGTTTAGAGAAGATGTCTGCAATCGTTTATTGCAAAACTGTACATTTCTGTTTGAGAGCTACAACAAATATTGAAGTCTCACTGTTCAGTCTAGTGAGTGTAGCTTTAGATATGCACTTTCGTTGCCACTCTTAATTTTCAGAACGCCCCAGTGGGTTGAGATACTGTTCTAGAATTCCAGGACTTGGGTGAAGGTGAAGGGAGCTCTGGCTGTAGTTGAGTAGCAGAGAAAGGCACACACCGTCCGCATGCCCGACCCAGTCAGCGTGTGGCCAGCCCTTCTCTCCTGCTTTGTCAGCTGTGCCTGTGCTGGAGGTTTCAGCTCCCTTACTGCCCAGGGTTCATAGTCTGCCTATGGGAAGATGCACTGGATCTAGAGATGCTTAGAGTCATTTTGATAATGAAGGAAGATAACATCCATATTGTTTGAATAATTTTTCTTTAAAAGGTGTTTCTGGGTTGTGGTACTGTTCTACTAGTCTCAGGCGATTTATGTGTGATATCTCCTAGAACGAGAAGTTTCTTCACCCAGACCTTAGACCTGTGTATCAGATAGGTCTGTGCAGTATATTTAGACATGTGACAAGCTTATGGGCCTTACCTGTGTTTCCTGTGCAGCAGCTTTGTTGGCTTATCTTAATATTGCATTCACTGGAGAGACTTGCTAAGGTACAATAATGAACAGCATACAATGGGAGAAACATTACAAATTAGATCTGTCTTTCAGATTAGAGACCAAATTCAGGAAAATAGTCTTTTCGCCTGTTTAGCTAGGATTCCGCAGATCCCCCCCTAGATTAAAGGTAAAGCGCTGAAGACATGTGTAGATGGATGCATGCAGGCTAGCTTTAAACTAGCGTAATGTGGCTGTGCAAGGCAATGGCATGGTAGAATACTCACATGGAGAAAGCATTTATTTTTTTCTCTACCACTTGAAAATCCGTAGTGTCACAAAATGCTCTTTAATTGTAGTACCTAAATGGGGCAAATCTGTTTCTTAATGGAGAACGTGTCTTAAGAGTCAGATTTATCATCTGTTAAGTCTTCGAGAAGCTGAATTAATCAGTTCAGTTATGACTATTCACTAGCGAGATGTGGATGGCAATGCACCTGCGTTTTGAGCTGGGTATGTTGTATCACGTGGTCTCGTGTGGTTTGTAGCTGTGAATTCCTGTTTCAGCTTTTCTTCATATCTTTAGCAGAAGAGTACTGAAACTATTTGATGTGTTCCAGTAAAACAAATGACAGCCAGCACCCACTAACTTTTATTCTTTTTCCATTTTGTTTCTTTATTAAATGTGGTTTGGTCATTTTTATGTATTGTGAGAACGTATTAAGAGTCTTTGATTTAGTGAGCTTTGCTGCATGAACTGCCTTCAAAAGTAGGCTTCAAATTCTTCATAATTGTGTGACTTAAATCAGTCATCCTTTAAAAAAAAAATAAAAATCTTATTTTTGTTTACATATATCATTTAGATGATTAAACTACAGTGAAGTTTGTGGCTTTCAATAAAACTTGTAGTTCCAAAATGTGTCTGTGGTCTAGGTTGATGCCTCTGTTCGAAGAAGAAAGTTTTACCACAAATGGCCTTTAACAAATCGGGAAAATGAGGGAGGTAAAAAATTTTGTTTCATTTTGATCTGTATGTGTGACAGAGGTTTCATAGAATGGTTAGGGTTGGAAGGGACCTTGTGGTGTTGATAGTGATTGGATGATGACGGTGGTAGTTCCTACGCTGTTGTATTTTGATCTCACCAAATGGATGCCTGACTGTGAGAAGCCTTAGCTTTGAGGACTTTGTTCTGGCAAGTGTAACTTCCATCAGCTCATGCTATTTATAAATATGGAAGATAAAAAAATATTTTCTGGTGAGAGTGCTGCATTTTTGCATCTGTTTTCTGTTCTCCAGTTGGTAACTGTAGGTTAAATTAAAAGTTTAAATTGTGAACTGGAGGACTTCTGTGCCTCAAAACTTGCCTGCTAATCCGTTGCTTTAGCAGCGAATGTTACTTTTATTGGCAGACCTTGCCGTTTTTTAGTGTTTTGCCATTGAGGTAAATTTAAGATTGGTGCCTTGCTTTGCCTTTGAAGTTAGTTGATTGCTTTTTGACCCTGGTGCAAATGCCTTAATCCTGGCCTTCCTGCCTAGGTGTAATTTAACAGTCTCTTGTCCTGTTCTTTGTCAGTGTGACAGGGCAGAACAGTATTTTGAAGAGGAGTTACGGCGTGCTGTGTGACTGGGCTAAAATGAAGTGATGTAAACCATTTAAGCTATGTTGCATATGATTTTTAATGTGAGAATCTGGAAGAGTGAATATGTCAGACTTCAGCTGTTTAGTCTTTATATATATATATTTTTTTTTTTTTGAGAGAGAGATGTTTGCAAGTAAACCAGAAGTATTTCTGCCTCCCCTCTGTATTTCTCTGCTGTTTTTTGAGCTTTCATTTCACTTTGCAGTGGGCAGATGATGAGTTTTTGTCAGATTTATCTCTTTAAGTGCTAGTGTGTTTCTCCTGAGGAAGAGAGTCTTGTGAATTCTACTCTAAGTATCTCCTTTTTACTTATCTTAAGATCTTCCCTTCCATTTTTGGTTTGTCTTCTAATGCTCTCATGAATTAAGTTCTGTATCAGTCAGCTGGATATGTTGCGTGAGCAGATTTTTTGTTCCTTTTTTCCACCTGATGCCTTGAAAAGTAAATGCTCCAAAACTGACCAATTATGTACCAGCACTTTTGGAGAAGTAAAACAATTGCTATCTAATCTTAAAAACAGAGCATCTGCGTATTTTTACATTATGCAAGCTGTGCTTTTGTTGATAATCATGTACGTTTTGATTTCTGTTGTTGTTGGGGTTTGGTTTGCTTCTGAAATAAGAGTAATCTGTAGTGCATCAAGCTGTTGCAAATAATTTAATTCCAAGTTGTCCACCAAGGTCAGCATTTTATAAATACTTTTAATACTATTGAGCGTTTACTGTTCTTAATCAAAACATGTTTCATAAGATCAGTAAGACTGTAGCTTTTCTCTGTAGGCCCCTACTATTATTTGTTTGCAGTAGAAATACTGTTTTTTTTAGTTCTTACTACATTGATGAAATTTGGAAGCTGCGTTTTTAATGGTGTAGTCAAACACGTGTTAATTAGAAGGAAGAAAAACATGTTTTTTGTTGACAAGTTGTATTTCATGATCCCATTTCCTTGTTTTGTCTTCATATTGAAGCTTACTGGTTCAGTTATTTCATTACTTTTCTGTGTTTTTTTTTTAATCAGTGCAGCTCTTGTTTTTAGTTATGTGGGTTTTTTTTCTGTTTGAAAGGAATCTGGTATAAGACTGCTCTAAATGTATTAACTTGTATACTTCTGATGGGCTGGTACTTTTTGTGTGTGTGTTGTTCTTCAATGCTGTAACTTTGCTAATAGCAGGTCAGAATGGTATGTAACTCAAGTCATCAAGATGGGAAAGAAAATTTAAAAAGTAATGTAAAAATTGATTCAAGTCTGATGCAGATGAGGAAGCGATGGCTTAAATATTTGAGCAGGAACAAGTCAAATGCGAAGTTTAGCTGAAGTAAACAATTGGAACTTTATAATTCATCTGGGCTCGTGTTTTTGACAGTTATGCAGAGGTGAAGCATGGCTCTTGAAGAGGTTTGGTGGTTTGGTTTTGGTGTTTTTTTTTTTTTTTTTTTTTTT
>JAAGAY010142702.1:11842-39001 GCA_011801015.1 Ardeotis arabs
TTTGCAGTGACAACTTCTCTGCTCCTCTGGGGTGGGGAGTGGGGAATTCTTACCAGCAGCTGCACAGAAACCTCTGAGTGCCAAGATGGCCCAGATTCAATGTTAAAGCTATTGGGCAGAGTACTGCTGTGTGTTAGCTGTGCGTGATGCTATTCCACCAGATAAAGTATCTCAATCATGTGCTCATGTGTGACACTGTATGAGTATACATTTTGCATGTAGCAAATACAAGTGTTCCCTGGTTTGTTAAAACAATCTCTTATATTAGAGCGGACTTGTTGCCTCCAACATGGTCCCTTAGTGCAGAAGTTACGTCAAAAGGGAACCTAGTCAGTGTTTCAGGACTGTACTGTAGATTTCACATAGTTTGGTGCTTGCTTAAACTTTGAGTGTCTAAAATGGCATGTGTTACAATGCTTTTCTTCTGTATCTTTCTGTCAGTGTATTGTTTGATAAATGCTAGTGTTCTCTGCATTAGTGTTGGGCTAATTAAGGAATGACTGAATAATGAGCTAGTTTAGAGTATTATCTACTCAAAATCCAGTAAGTTATTACAGCATACATGTACCTTTTACCTCTCTCTGTTCTCTTGGTATGCCTGTAGCATATCATTCTTGTGGATAGCTCAGCTATTTATTGATAGTTCTATCTGGTGTCCAGGTGTCCCTCATCCAGCGGAAAGGGAGGACCAAGTAATGTGTGAGCAATCTCACAGTTTCTACCTAAGAGGAACGGTGTCAGGGCGCGCTTATGGTATGCGGCAAACATGCACTTATAGCTTAAGTAGGTATATGCGATAACTTTCAACCAGCCGCTGTAGATACGGTTTCATTAAAGTAGCAACAGTTTGGGACTTTTATGTGGGCTAGCTGCCTAAATACTTGCAAAGGTCTGTATGATTCCCCCTGTATCCAACCTGAGTGCTGAAGCTTACTGTGATTACACTCTTGCTGCTCAGTATTCGAGTTTGAGTTATGCTTTCCTCTATGATTATGAAAAGGATTATTATGTATTCTTCCAGTGGAATACAGATGCTTTTTCTAATCTCTCTTGACCTCTGTGATCAAGTCTATTCCTCTTTTATTTTCCTTTTTTCCAAGGCAGCAGTCTGAAGCCATGAAACACATTATCCGAAATATCCCCCTGTGTTAGCCTATAGACAGCTTTTAGAAGAGATTGCCTTCCTTTCCCCATTGGAGTGGCATTCTCCATAGTGGTATCCTCTTTGGTAGTATGACACAGGAAGGCATTGTGACAGAGGCTGATAAAATATTTCCAGTGTCTGCTCCATTAATTTTGACACCTCAGATTTGTTTGTACTTTTTATATGCCAGTGTGTATATTTCTATGTATGTCAATATATGTGGAGACAATGTGGGTTTTTATATGGCAGTATCTTTTATAGAGAACATCTGCTGTGAAATTGTTAGAACAGTATGCAATGATACTTATTTAAAATGTGTTCTAGTAGTTACTGTGTATTCGGTTTAATAACCCAGTGAAATATTTCAAATGTAGTCAAATATCGTACCCAGTTAACTTACAGGTACTGTTTTGCATTTCATCACTCTTGCATGTCACATATTAGAGACTATAATCTTGTGACCTTTTCCTTAAATTTTCGTAGCAAGAGATTAAGACAAACCAATTTAGCTTTGGAGTTTTGAATCTTAAAAATTCATAATATAGATAACATAAATGCGAGGCTTACATGTGTGTTTTAAAATAGTAAATGGGTTAAAGTAGCACTGGCATACTTAGTACTGTGTTGGCATAGTTTTTTCCCTTCAGATGGTTGTTTGGAATGTGAGGCCTCTTCATACATTTGCTGTAGCAGAGCTGAACTCTCATGGCGCTTATAGGAGAAATTTAATACAAGTGGCTTGTACAGAACTGACCTGCTACCATGATAGCATGTAATATATTTAGCGTGCATGTGTCTTGTAAGCATATGATCTTATGCAAGTGAATAAAACAGTGAAACTCTCAAAAGTTATAATTTCCCTGAATGTTCTCAGAGTTCTGTTAACTAAATAAAATGTTACCAAACTATTTGGAGAGACTCCATTTGTAATTGAGATAACTAACTGCAGAATTTGGGATGCTGCAGCATTGTGTCTGCATATCTGTGTAAGAGAGGACGGAGAATTCCAAGTCAGTTGGATTTTTTTTTTAATCCACCATAATTTTGGGAGTATTTTGTTTTTTAGGCTGTTACGATTCATTTTTGTGCTGCTGTAATGATTAAAGATTAGTTTTAAAATGAAATCTGAAAATAGCAATCAGATCCTCAGGTACTTAATCTTTAAGAAAAGCTACAAAAGTAAATTTTAGCAATGCTGTGATACTGTCAGAATGTCTTGGTCTCATCTGCACTCAAAAGCTAATTGTGTCAGTTACACGTCTTCTGCAGATTTAACAGGTCACTGTTTGGGAGATGATATGCAGGGAAGAGTGGCATACATAAGTCCCTTGTCAAGACGATGCTACAAGGTGGATAATCTCTTTAATGGAGTATAATCTCTTATGCAAAATCCTAATAGAGTTTAATACCACTTTCTCTGCTGGTTTGTTGGTGAAAGTGTGATGTTGATGTTGTCTTACTGTTTAAGGTTTTTTTCATGCCTTGTGCTGAGCAGAAAGAGCGAGATGGCTTGCTTGTTGTCCCCTGTTTGTTGCACAATACCATTCAGCATATGGTAGCAGGATTTTTCTTGCGCTGCAGCAATGGGCTCAGATGAATAAAAATGTCCTAGGTTGGATTGAAGTGGCAGCTGTAATACTGAATATAGGACAACGTATTTCTAACAGCCCATTGCTAAGCGATTTACTTAGTCTCAGAGTTGCATGGTTGCATTCCTTAAGCTTGAAGATTCAGGTGGGTTGTGAATGCTTTGGGAGTTCCTTTTTTCTTCAGGTCCAGTGGTCGCATGTCATGCCAGTGAGACTTGGCTAAAAGCAGAGGAACAGAGGGTTCCACCTCCCCCAGCTGTGATTCAACTTTTACATCTTGCAGCTGGTAACTCTTTCCACCTCTTCCTGTTGAGAAGACCATGTAGGTACTTCGTTCCAGATAATGGGTTGCTGGACTTTGGTTTTTGTTAGTGTTTCTCTAGACTCACTGTCATTATGGACTATAAGCCCCTTCAAAGATTGAAGAGTTTCTATTGAGTTGTGGTGGATACTGCCTTTGCAGAAGAATTACAAGGAAGCCCAGTGGATTTGCTTTTGAGTACTTCAAGGACACCGATAGTAAAGCAACATTAAATTGTCTTAAACATCATAAAGAACTGAAATTATTCCATAAAGTAAAACGATATTGTGCGCTCAGAGTTGCATACCTTAGCACACATACTGTTTCCTAGCCCTGCAGAATATAATTGTGCTGGAAGCTGTGATTGGTCTTTCTAAGTGTTTAAAAATACCAATAATTTTCTTGCCCAAGCTCCTGAATTAATAGCCTATGAAAGCAACAAGGTCCCTTTAGAGTTCCGTTTTGTTTTTCCGTAGCAGCCTAGATCTGAGACACTGCAGAACCACCAGTGAAAACTCAGATCTCAGCTGCCATTTGTTTGTAGTGGGTTTGTGGGTGCTATTCACAAGTATTTATTAATTTCAGTTTCATGATTTATCTTGCTTTTCCTCATGGCTCTTCTGAATCAATTTTTGTTACAAGAACTGAGTCTTGTGTGTAATTGGTTTTGCTTTCAGAAGGCCAAAGAATACCATGTGTATCCTTGGAAGACCTTCCCTTAAGGTGAAATCCTTAAAACTGAATGAGTACCAGTTTCTTTTTAATATCTATTTGAATCTGCTAAACTTAAAAAGCCATATCCATGTCTTTGTTCTGTGCTTTATGGCATAAAATGCTGCAGATGAAACACCCTACAGATAAACTTATTAACTCTGTGTGCTACTGTCCTCCATCATCCTTTTTCCCCTGCTTTTGGGGTCCTTCCCTTCTCTTTAATGCCCTTCTTCCAACTGTATGGGGTGAGCAGCTTCACTGAAGCAAACTTGGTCTCATTCCAGAAGAGAACAAACAGTGAGGCTTGAGAGCTGTCTCACTTCCATATGGAAGTACTCTTGGGAATATTACCACCCTGTTTGGGAATATTTTGACTTCAGTTTGATGTACTGAAAGAGTTAGGCAAGGGCACCCATTTGAATAAAATGAGATTTTGAGTCTGAGGATTCACTAGATAGACTAAGTATTTCTTCTTTCCATGCCCAAACCGACATCTTGCCGATAATGCAAATGGTCTGACTTGGCAGCATTAAAATGAGAGAGCAGAAATCTTATTTATTCTGTTTAAATCAAAGCTCGGTGCATTGCTGCTTTCTAGATGCTGCACACCTAGGCAACAGACCTAGCTCATGCGTGCTTATCTATTACTGAACTGTGCGTTTATGGTAGTCTTAAGATTTTACGTGGTAGCTTTTCTGATGTGGAGTCCTAAAGGGTTTGTGTTTTTTTAAGTAATGCATACAAAGCGGAGTGCCTACTGTCTGTAAAGGCTTGCTAAAGTTATTAATGAGATATTGCCATCAAAATTAAATTTATTCAATGGTAGGCAAAAAGGAAGGAAAATCTACAAGAAGCTAGAAGGAAGAATCTCCACAAGTATTGGTTGATGTAACAAGTTGAGTATTGCCTGCTAGGAGTACAGGGTGAGCTTGTTTTGATTCATATCTTCCTTTTGAAAGCTGGCAAATGTTTACAGTGTGAAGGATGTCTCCACCCCTCCCCCAGTGAAGCTGTGTGCTGGGGAAAATGATGACGCTGTATGCTGGTGAATTCTTACAAATCTAAACATAGCCTGTAATCATAGGTGTGTCTGTGCAGGGGTAAAAATCCATTAGCTTCAGATGAAATCATAAGCTGAAGTTTTGACAACTAGGTTTGACTCAATGGTCAATATTTTGGGTTATACTAAGAAGTCTTTGTTTCAAGTCTCAGTTTAAAAATCTGTTTAGTTTGGCAGCAGGTTGAAGTCTGCTAAAAAGCGACTATCAATCTGCAGTTTGAAGTACAAAGTCAATTGCTGGAAAGATACCTTTTTCCCAGTTGGAAGACAGAATTCTGTAGTCTGTGTTTCGTTTTGTTTTTAGTTTTCTTTCCTTTAAGCAAGGCTGAATGCGTTTCCTTTCCTGCCTCAAAGTAGAGGATATGAGATGAGAACTGGCAGAAAAGTAGAACTCAGAACTTAATTGAAATCCACTTTACTAATTGTTTCTTCCATTTCTTATGTGCTGTCAGGAGTATCTCGTATTTTGGCATAAAGCTTTTCCTGTGTTTGCTGTAAGCTGACTGTTTAGTTTTTGTTAAGCAATGCGTGGCCTCATATGCAAAACTTGCAAAGCATCTGTTAGCACGAAGGAGCTGAGCTGTGTAAGAGCGTGAAAGGATGGAACTGGGTGCTGGAAGGTTCTTGCAGTATGATTTGTAGCAAGAGTTAGAGCCTTGTTACTATATAGCTGTATATTGCCATGAGATTTAATACATAATTGAAGTTTTCAGGGTGGTGTACACAAGCAGGTATGTTCAGCGGTACACCAGTTTTATTGAGGGGAAAATACACTTTCAATATAGGCAAAAGCAACAGTAATACAGATGAACATATTCGGCCCTAGTTATACTGTCCCTTCCAGGCTTTGTCTCTGCTGATGCAGGTGAAATTGGAGACTGCAAGCACTGGTATCTCTGCTGTTTGCCAGCTAGCTGTCAATATTTATTGCTTCAGCTGCTGCAAGGCTTCCAGTCAGCATGGAAGAGAGAGACAGTTTTAATGTCCTGAAGGCCTGGGGTACTCAACAATAAATTTTTTTTTAAGAGGCATTTTTTTTGCAGGTGCCAGAATTCTTCTAAGTAGATTCTTGAAAGTTGTGTATAAACTGCATGCCAGTTCACTGGGGTTCACTTCTCTGTTCATATAACTCCATATACTCATGTTCAGAGATTGTTTACTTAGAATGAATAAAATAAGATGCTGTAAAATAATTAAGCTAGTGTCTGATTCTTCTATACAGAATCCACTTTCATGAATGCATTTAATATGTGAGTGTTTTTTCCTTAGGTAAATAAGTTTATAGGGTTTTTCATGAAGACAGAATGCTTTATTGTCATAACAGAAAGGAATGGGAAAGATTGCAGGTTCTTCCTTGTATACTCTAGTGATACTATTAGAGTAAAAAAAAAAAAAATCATTTTTTTATGTCTAAATAAGTCTTTCACTTCAGATTCAGGAATTTTAACACTAAATTTAACAACTGATTTCTCTAAGCTCAAAGATGGACTGAAGTGTCTTAACTTCCACATTGCACGCTTTCATTTACCAGGGCTACAGGCAGTATCAAAGTTCTATAGTGCCATGCAACTGCTCTTACCAAAATAAGATACTACTGTTAACATCAAGTGCAGCAATTGGAACCAGTACTTTCAAGGAGAGCCATTCAGATCTGATTGCTGTGTATTTGCTTTACAACTGAAATACGGTTCCTAGGTCTCTTAGCTACGGTTTTGTCGGAGATAAACAAGAAGACAGCACGGGTGGAACGGGTCCAGCAGTGTGTGTGAAATGGGCACTGTTTTCTGTAATTTTCCTAGCAGGTTTAAATCGTTGATGCAATAATTAAATGCTAAGATGCTCACTTTGACCATCTAATAATACAAGAGACTGAGGCTGATTGTGCAGTCTTCCCTTCTGAAGTGGTTCCAGGGCTGCTTCTTGGCATTTCTGGAGGTTTCTTTGGTAGTGAGGATAATTATTTTTCCCTTCTTCCAAATCAGGATAGTAAACTGTGTATGATTGTGGGTTCGGGTTTTTTTTGTTGCTGCACAGTTGCAGATCTGGATGGCCAGCTACATTTACAGTGTGATTCCTGACTGATCCTGGTTATTGTCAAGTCTAGGCAGTCATTGCATCAGAGAGTACTTGGCTGACTACGTAGTAAAGACAGAGATGTCTACCTTACAATTTCAAAAAGCTTGCATTTGCTTCTAATGTTCCATGTCAAAGTTAAGTGAATATACTTGTTTAAATGGAAGAGGTTTTCTGTAAGGGAAGTCTACGATAATCTGTGCCTGTCTGGGCTTCTGCTTCAGATTCCTGGCTACTTAATGTAATTGAAAATGGGCCAGCTGCCTTGCAAATAGATTAAGATCCAGCTTTTTGTGATATCTTTTATGAGTATTCCTTGTTTAACTCTTTAGTGATGTAGCAGTTTATCAGAAGGGCTTTGCATATTTATGTATGGATCACTTAATAAATTCTTTGTTGGGACTTCAAGTGAATTTTTCTGGGCCTTCATGTAAACTTCTGTCAACTGTCTTTTTATTCAGACCTTTTTAATGACTCTTTTAGTATAACATATTGTCAGGGACTATTAGGAAGAGGAAATTGAGATTTTTTTTTTTTAAGTATTGAGGCTATCTGTTTTTAATACAATAATAGAACAAATTTCTTTTTCTTTTATTCTTCTATTTATAGTCATTGAGTATTTCATTCTAGAAGCTATTGAAACAGATGGTTTAGTACATCTTGCTGTCCACCACTTGAATTACGTAGCTTTAATGTGAAGCAGTAATGTTAGTCAGGGTCAGATGACTTAAGCTTTCTATTTGCACCAATCTGCAAGAAAGGTGAAATAGTGAGATTTTTATCATTTGCTCTGCCTTGCAGGTATAGCAAGTAATGAAGTTATTGTAGCATCGTGAATTTAACCCTTATCAACCTTATGAATTAACCCTTATTAACTGATACGGTATGCTGGTTTGTTGCCATTGCTAAGGAAAAAGTAGTTTCCAAGTTAGTTAGTTTTAGAAATAGGTTTCTGTTCAGAGAACAGTCCTTACCTGAAGATTCAGTATACTATAATCAGTGTAGTTCGGGAAACATTTTTGCAAGTGAATCAAAGTGGCTAGGGTGGTGTTAATGTCACATGAATGCCCAGACTTCAGACATCACCTGCCAATAAAAGAAATAATTTGTATGCAGGAGCAGAAAATATTCTGAATAATGTTCTCACTTCTTTTCTTAGTAGAAGCTGAGTTTACTACACTACGTTCAGGTTTATGTCTTAATGTAGTTAGCTTTTGTTTTTAATAGCTTGCCCTGTACTTGATTGTGATTGCTTTTAAGCATATAGACATCCAAAGGGAGGGCAGTAACACCAGCCTGGGAAGCACTTGGATCAATAAAATGTTTTAGAATGTAAGGAATCTCATTCTAGGCTGCTTTTAAAAGTGGCTGCTGAAATTGGAGAGTTTGTGGGCATTAGACTGTTTTTTGACCATCATCTTCCTGAGTTCATTGATGTTGCCTATATTCTGCCTGTATTTAATCTTTTTCCAATATATCACTCCTGAGATGTAGCTGAATCAATTAATCTCACTTACATGTTATTTTATTATTTGCCACCTGTCTGCCTCTGATTCTGAAATCATTAGATTATAAAAAAACAGTCTCCACGCATGTTTGGAAAGGACCTGCCATGTGCTCTGCTGTAGCTCTTCCATCAGCACTAATGATGTTTTATTTTGCTTAAATATAAAGTCACTATTTGCTTAAAAGGATGCGGGGAAGGGAAGAATTCACTGAAATTTGGTTGTAATGTCTCTGAAGTACAGAGTAAGGTTTTGGTGGGTCCTTAAAAAAATTTTTATTTCGAAGTTTGAACTGGTCGTGTATCTGAATTTTAAAAGGAGAGATTGAGTTTTGAACAAAGGCTATGGCAGCCACAGAAGAAGAATCTTGCCGCTAATCTTTGTTAGAAACATGTAGGCGTCTTTATGGTTTGCTGAATGCCTTACTGAGGCATGCAGGCTGTTTGAAGCATTATGTTGTCGTGTCTGTCTGGTTTATAATTGTTGCAGTTCAACAATGTGACTGCATGCTGTCATTTAATCAGACATGGAGTAAATTATCAAGAAAGCTTTATGGATAATTACTCAGTGGTTTAAAACTTCTTATAGATTCCTTGATGTGTGATATCTCTTCTATTTGTTTTTGGTTTTCCTGTCCTGTTGCCTTTAGAAGGGGGAGTCCCTGTATCATGTGGAATCCTCTGGAAGACTGGAAATGTGTATTTGGTAAGAAAGAGAGTATGCTCAGGAGGGAAATGGTTGTTGAGACTACCTGTCTTAGCAGATTAAAAAAAAAAAAAAAAAAAAAAAAAAAAAAAGAGAGAGAGAGGAAAAGGAAGTTGGGCAAGAAGCTTAGAGCCTGCAGCTTGTGCAGAGCATGAAGAAAAGCTGATATCTCGGATCAGGGAGAAGCAGATAGTTAACAATGAGCTCAACCTTGGGAAGAAGTTTCCCAAGTACAAAATGGGAGTGTGCAGTGCTCTGCGTCACGAAGCCACCGTTAACTGAAGCCAAACTTGGAAACCAAGACCCATCTCGTAAGGACACAATGTGCAAGGAAGAATCTTGTTTATAATCCCTCTGTATTTCCATTCTGTCATCTTACTCACATTGGTGCCTTGCTGCGAACTTTAATAAAATCTGGCATTTTTTAGTTCGGAGTGTGGTTTGAGGAAGCTCTCTGTAGGAGAAGGTGTAAGCAGAGTCATGTGGAAGCTATGGCTGCCTTTGTATCCCGTTACATTCCTGAAGTCAGCTGTAAATGTTTTTGATGGCTCTAATGTTTGTTCAGTAACATGTGTTGAAGTTGCTGTCCTGTGGCTGTTTGTTATATTACCTCAACAGTTTGTACTTGTAGGCAGAGTGAACAGTTTTCCACTTAGTAAAAAGTAAAAATGAATTACTGAAGTTTAGTTACTGAGAAGTGTTCAGAACTTCACTCAGTTACAGAAGTCATGCTGCAAATCACAATATCGGCTTGCTGAAGTACCAGACTCTTATAGTTTTCTACATCAGGTAAAATCAGCACTGAATAAAATTACCTCATAATTTACATTCTTTGTTTTTTTCCAGTAGAAGAAACTGAAAAACAGAGGCAATCAAATGCCATTTATGTACATACTTCCTAAGGAAAAATCTGCTATGGCTTCTACTCTTGCCTTGGGAAGCTGTGCCGGTTACACACCAGTCAGTTTTAATATACCGAGAACAGATACTGGTTTACTTAGCTGGAGAATTGCTTATTTGGCATTTGCTACAAGGGAACTGAAGTGCAGCTTGCAAAATTTGAATACAATTTTAAAGAGAGTTTCTGAAGGACTAGAGAAATAAGTCTCATAACACTGCCTTACAGTACGTGTTGTGTTCTGAATATTTCTTCTTCCTGTCTTCATTTCTGTAAAGTTTAAATCTTATGTCAGGATGCTGATTGACTTATCTCAGTTAACATCTTGTTTAATTTTGAACTATGTGTAAAAGTAGTAAGTTTTATTTATACTCTGAAGTTACTTTCAGGTGTGGTTTTGGTTTTTTTTTTTTTTTCCATATTCTCTAGCTTTGAGAAGTGGTTTGATACATCGGAACTTATATAGAGGGATAATTTTGTCTAGTTTTTGGTTTGTGAATGTTCAGTTGTAGGTTATTTCTTGAGGTTCTAAATGATTGTAAAATTAGCAAAAAAAAAAAACCCCAAACCACTTGCTAAAAATTTCAGTACTTCTCAGAAAAGGTAATCTATGTAAATCATGTAGTTCCGAGGGGCAAAAGGGACAATACCCCTTGTGGATAAGGATATCCAAATAGAAATGCCAGGAACCTTAATTTTTAAGGTTACTTTGACATGTTGCTTGTGTTTGAAGTACTGCTCTCACTGAATTCAGCCTGACATGGCTGTGTTAAAAAGTCAGAGCAATACTTTCAGTCTACTTATCTATAAAATGATGAAGACAGTGAGTGACTGCATACACAAAAAAACCCAGATGGTGCAGCTTGTCTAGAATTTCATAGAAATCTGACCAAATCAATTTAGTACTTTAGAACAATATTCAGCTGCTGTAACTGTGAAACCATCTTCTGTCCACATGCAGCCTCCAGTCTTATTCACTGTCCGTACTCTGATTTGCTCCGCTGATTTCCGTAGTGATAAATATAGATGTGACACGTGGGGCAGAGGTATTGTGAGAACTTTGAGATAGTGAGCTGTATCACTGCCGAATGCGTGTTCTTACGCCAAATAAGATTATCTGTATTCTCTCATCTATTGATAAACTTAACTCGAGATGAGAAAAGTAATGAGCCAAGATAGAAGTAATTAAAGCTTGAATGTCACTGTGGTAATTGGTGAAATGTGAAGACTTCTGAAAATAGATTTCCCAATGATAATACTGGTTTTTTTTTTTTCAAAGCCACAACTTAAGTTAGCGGTATGTAACACGTTTTAAGTGTTACCTAAAGATCCATCAGTGAGCCTAAAGAAGATTGATTAATGTGTTAAGATGTTGCAAAACCAGAAGAAAGCTCCCTTCTGGTTGGTAAATCTATTAACTGGGAACTGAACAGTCCTGTGTATGTATTTTATCCTCTCTTACTGAAAGATGAGGAGAAACATTAACATGAACCTTTTAATTGTCCACACTGTTAAGTTTCTGTTATTTAGTTAATTATCAACGCTCATGAAGATGGCTTTTCAGCTGGTTCTTACTGAATCATTAGTATGGCTTTAAAGAAAGGGAGTTCTTTTCCTAGCTGAGAATAGCAGCATGGTTTTGGTGGTATTCCACACCCTCCAAGACGAACATTAAAAAGTTCATTTTACAGGGTTCTGTTTTATCTTCTGTGATGGGGAGCTCTCTTGTAGCAGCTTTTTGTTGTGGGTGATGAAACAGTGTATAATTTAAAGCCATTTCTAGTGGACATGTTCTTACCAGGATTTTGGAAGGTGCATCCTGGTGGTTCCCCTCTTCAAGGCAGAAAGGAGTTTTGGTAAGACATGTGGCTCTGCCTCTTTTGCTGCATGGTAGTTCCACAGCCATTACAGATCAATGATGCACTTGAGACAGATGGTTTTGATGTTGAAAAATATTTAATATTTAATATGTATATTTTACTTCAGGAAAGAAACCTTCCTTATGTGGCTTATGTTGCACAGAGGTCTTTGGGTTTAAAACCTGTGTTTAAATGCTTTTAGTTGCACTTTGAGCTTGTCATTGTGAAGATTATGAAACATGTAATGAGTTCTAAACTGATTAAATACCTGCCAGTGCTCTTCTGTTTCGTTATGGAGCAGTCGTATCTAAACTTCAGTACTTAAGTTTAGATTTCTGCATCCAGTTCATTAATTTTCCAAGAGCTGTATATGGAGGGGGGGAAAAAAAGGAGTATTGTCTGGTCAAAAGGTATAAAACTGTGATCAGACTGACATGATTCTTCTAATAGCTTGTTCATTCACTAGGAAATTAGTCTTTCTGGTCATAGCTTTTAAATTTTGGGGTTTGTTTTTTTAACAATGTTCAGAATCCTCTTTCTTTGTGGCTATTTTTGTATACTGTGGAAAAGTTGCATCTTGCAACAAATTATATGATAAATTAGGAACAAGTTTCTTGAGAAACTCTCTGGAGTATGTTTTCCAGACTGCTATTCAGTCACAGAGTTATTTTTTTAATCTGTTTGTAGAAGTCTGGCAACAGAATTCTAGGGATTACTTAGTATTTTAAGTTTTCCTTCTGTGCAAAATTGGATTTTAATCCAGTATTGAAAGTTTGGTTCTTTCAGTAGTCTTCTTTCTCCACCTCTAGCTCTTCAGTTTCCAGATCTTATTTTCCAGCTATGTTCTAATGTATTTTTACAAATGCAAAGATAAATTATTTTAGAAAATATGAAGACCAGATTTACGGATGGGAATAATAAAATAGAATTTAATGTCACTTGGAGATTTATGGTAAAGATGTATGCTTTTACAGGTAGCTTGATAATGACTATTTTGCTTCCAGAGACTGTAGATGCTCGGAATAGGATGATGCATATTTTTTTGAACTTATGCAGGAGGCTAAGGAAAGACATTTATAGCAATGCAACAGTGTGAAAAATACTTGAGTATTGAGTTTACTTGAAATGTGAACCCATTTAATTGTAAATAACTAACTAGAGCAGAATTCCTGGCTGTCCCTGATCCTGGACAAGGCGACATTTGTGATGTTGTCTAGGAGCGCATGTGCTGTCATAGGTGATGCTGATCGTTCGCGAAAACTGTTTGGTCTGTAAGCTCGGGAAAATCTCTCTTGAAAAAAATGTGCATTCTAGGAGTAATAAAGCTTGTTTTAAAAACAGATATCAGAAACAGTTCATGTTTCATACAGCTTAGCTTTCTGTAGACCTGTTTGTAAGAACATGTAGTTATTCAACCTTATATTGGGCAGCACTTACTGCGTGGAAGGGAATGGCAGAAAAGGCCATGTCGAGGAGCAGTGTATTTAAATAGCATTCGGAAGTTGCAGTTCTTCAGTAAGACCATATTTTTTGAAAGTACTTCATCTTTTCTAATATGCCTTCAAAATTTAATTTGAAAAGCTGTGTAACTTACAAATTAGAAGCTCAAAAATAGATGTGATTTTAATGTGGAAACTGAGGATCACGTTGAGTTGCAGAACTCCACAAACCCACTATTAGGAGTACAGTTTACTTAAATGATTTAATGTCAAAGATGTATGTTGTTCTTCCTAGCTGAAAGAAACAAGTGGTTTATGATACATAAAAAAGAATATCAATGAAGAATTGTTTATGGCTTCCTGTTTTTTGTGTTATCCCACTTTTTTAAAAAAAAAGTTATTTTGGCTAAGGGCTGTATTATTGTTTTATAACAATGCTTGTGTATCACTTGCTAGCCGAGGACCTTGGGGCTCTGAGGCCAGTCTCGTACTCTAAGGCTCCAGTTGATGTAGAAGAATGGCTTCTAAACTGAGGATAGAAAAGGGATTCATTTCCTAATATTGTGGTACAGCAAGAAGTGTGAGATAAATGACAACACATGGTCTTGTTTTGGAGGGGTAGGCTGTGCTATTGTTTTACACTTCCATTGTACATTACTTACCGCAATATATAACGGTAGGACTATAGAAATGCGGCTGTAGGAAATGGTTTTGTTACTCTTTGCACACCTCTGCAAAAATCCCAACAAGAATCTGAGCATGATCTCTTAAGTGCAAACAGAGGTAGATGGAATCCCTTTGCTTGAAATTTTAATTTAAAAAAATGTAGCTTCACAGTGGTCACATCCTTGGTAAGCATGCAAAGTCTTAACGTGACCAGTGACCGTGCAGATCAGCCTTGGTTCGGTTGTGCGGTCTGTGCCCATCCGTTCATGTTTAGGGGCCAAATCTACAAACACATCTGCACAGAAAAAGACCTATTTACCCTGATTTAGTCAAAATTATTGTCTGCTATCTAGTAAGCCTTACCTAAGGCTTATCAGTGTAAGATGCGTTTATACAGATCTGTTTCATGCAGCTGTGGCTTTTGAGAGTTATTATGCAAATTACCTGACGTCACGACTCATTTCTTTGTGTGCGTTGCAGTAAATGAGCTGTGATGAGGTGATTACTGTCAAATGTAACCTGTAACCGTGATGGTGAAATGGAAGTTCCGTGAAAACGACGAGAGGCAGAGGGAAGTATAAGGAAAATAAATGGAAGGAGTACGATTCTGACACAGTTTTTCCTAACCTGTTCTGCCAGAAGGCTTCAAGACCTTGTGGAGTTCTGCACAGATATAACTTGTTTCCACTGAACGCTTGAAAGAATCTTTTAAAATACGTCAAATACAGTTTCCTTGCTTCTAAAGTTGTATATCTCCTGTTATTTATGAAACAGTAGGCTACCTTGACAACAAATGAACTGATCTGAGTTGCTGAAAATAAGCAGTCATGAGGGTATATTTTTGCATGTGGTTCTGTTGGTTTTCATTATTTAGTGTGGCATTTTCACATGGGCTGGGGAAGAGAATAAATCCAGAAAATTCAGAATAAAGTTTACTTGGGTACAGTAATAGAGGCTTTTACTTGGACAGCTATAAATATAATTTTTCTTGCTATTATTGCAAGCTGACATTATTTTCTGTTTAAAGCTCATCATGAAGCATACAGGTTTTTTCTTTTTCTCTGCTTACTTTTATTGTTTTCTTTAATAGATGTCTGAAATTCTTATTTAAAAAAGGTAGGGGAGAAAAAGAAGAAGGCTTTGCTTCTATGTGCCTGTGAAAGTACTGTAAAGCAGTTTTGGTGGCTGTAATTTGATTCTGTCATGTCAGGAAGAAGAACTTTGCCTTCAGCAAGGTTACTTAACATTAGTTGCACGTTTATTTTCAGAAATAAATTCACATTGGTTTTCCAGTATGTCTGCTATTTTCATTTATTTGGGCAAAAGTTTGTTGATAATCTAGATAAAATGACTTTGTAACATAAGAATTTTAGCTAAGTATGTTTGCAATGCAGCAATGATTTAGCAAAATTAAAGCTTTGCTTATTATGTTTTTGATGTAACCTTATAGTGAACAGAGTCATATCCTATCTTCATGGAGTGTTGTTGCTAGTCAGGAAGGAAAATAAAACTGCAACTCTGACGTGGTCAAGAATTAGAAAAAGGAAAAGTCATTGCTCCCTTGAGAAATGTAACGTGCATTTGTCATTGGCGGTAACTTCCCGTTGGAATGTTCTGAGCACACATGACAAGTGACTTTTTATTGCACAATGTACTGTGATTTTGCAGTTAGTGGCAAGATCCTTTTTACTCTAAGCTCATGCCAAACTTATATTTCGATTCTTAGCTTTGAAAATCATCTTGTATGTGACTTCAAAATGAAAGGGATGCTGTATTTCAGAGCTGAGTTGCCTTTAGCAAATATATTGCAAAGCCAGGTTTCTGGTGTCCATAGCAACCTGTGGAGAGGGAGGAGAGGCTGTCACTGGCTGGACGCAGATGGGGACCGACATGAAAATAGGAATTTGGAATTTGCTAAGTGAGAAAAGCGCTTGAGGTTGAAGAAAGTAGCAGCCTTGAGATGAGAGGCAGCAGTGGGTTGATGAAAGAGGGTGAAGCAGAGGCCATAAATGGGAAGTGGGTTGATGTGTTTATGCCTAGTGAAGCATACAGATTTTTAAAGACCTGAAGTAACACCTCCAAAGTGTAACAAAATGTTGGTGAAAATTAGTGTCAGTTTTCCCGTTTCCCTTTGTGTGATGCTATGTGAAATAGATAAGTGTTTCCCTGCTATTGTTTCTTTTGTTAGCTCATGGAAAACACGTGCATCTCTTTTATGTTGTATCCTTAACTATATATATTGCATAATCTCACATCCTCTTTCTCTTCCTCTCTACCCTGTTCTCCCATGAGCTCCTTATTTTATCCACTGCGTAGACTTGCCTTTGAGTATCTGGTGGAAGAGCAGAGTGAATGAGATAGGACTGTACGGAGACAGTATGTGGTCCCACAAAGGGATTTTAACATCGCGTTCTGGAGCACTGGTCTGTCTCCTTACAGAAACTTTCAGAACTAGTAAATCTGCCTTAGGTGTACGTCTAAAGCAGTAGAACATGAAATACTGTCCTGCCTCTCTATAGGTTAATTGTAGATTGTAATAAAATTTTATATACCTTGTATCTTGTGTAGTGTACATACTGTGTGCCCCTCTGTTTCAAAAAGAGCAGGGCGTAACTGGAAAGGGTAGAGAGGAGGACAGGATGGCTGGCCAGAGGCTGACTTTGGTGTAAGTGGTGGTTGGTTGGAGTAGGATTCTTTAGTTTTGAGTAGAGGTAACTGAAGGAAGATACAATGTAGGCGTCAAAATCGGGACTAGCATGAAAAGTGAAGATGACTTGGCTTATTGTCTTGTAAAGTTAAAAATCTGTGGATACCAGATAGAATTAGCAGGATCAGGCTTAAATGGAAGGATCTATCTTCTACTCTGATGTGTAACTAAGCTGTGAAGCTCCTTGCTTCTAGGTGTGAAAAATTTGCACAGATTCGAAAGTAATATTCATGGAAGGTTCCGTGTATTACTCCAGAAGTTTCTGATGGAAAAATCACTGAATATCTGGAGAATATGCTCTATAAATATTGCTTTTAAGTTATACGTGTTTATCCTATGGCTATGTCCCTCCTTTACTGTCCTGGTGGTAGTTTGCTAATAGCTGTGGGTAACATGCTGGACCAGGTGGATCTCTGGTCTCACGTGTGGTGCCTGTTTGTATGTACTAGTTAGGATGGTGAGTGCTTTAAAAAGAGAGGAAGGAATCTGGTAATCCTGTATTCAGAGACCTATGTCAATCATATGTGGTGTATTTGAAAAATGAAGCCACACATGAAGGAGAAAACAAATGTTAAAAGCTGCTTATAGAGACTCTTATTAGGTATGTTCAAGGAATGCAGCCAGGTTTTTGCCAAACTAAATTTAATATGTGATCACAGAATGAGCTGAATGATGTTGGGGTTTTTTTTTTTGTTATTGTTTCACTCTAGGTTTTTTTTTTTTCCCTCTTTTAAGAGGGTGGGGCAGCTGACTTAAGACTCTGTGTTTAAGAATTGAAGCTTAGAGTCCAGTCGATATTCTTGGTGCTTTTTTTTTTTCTAAAACAAAAAAATATAAATTTACGTGCCATCTGTTTATTTTCAGGTAAAATATTTGCTGTGTGCTATTGGTTCTGTAGAGGTTTGTTTTTCTGGCCTTAGCTAGCTGTTAATACTTGTTCAGCCGCACCTTGGAAGAAAGTTCTTTTCTTGAAGAAAAAAAAGGAATGCAACACTGATGCATGCTTTTAAGCATTTTGCAGTATAAACAATGTGTAGTGCATACCCTTTTGACCAGTGGACATCACATAATCTTACTGTTGATTTCATCTTAAATTCCATGGAATAGTATTTCTAAATACTGTTGGGCATTTTATGGTGTTTTACCAGAGCAGTGCTTTGTTGATATCAGGTAAATATAAAATGTCATCCCTTCATTTTGTGATGTTCCTCCACCTCTTTTTTTTTTTTCTTGTTTTCTTTTCTTCCCTCTCCCAAGCTGCATCAGAATGTCATGGTTGTTTCCTCGGTGTAGATGGAATGTATTGTGAAGTGCAGCCTGTGACTAATCGCCTCTTGCCGTCTCCGCTTATTAGCGGTCTGATGGTGATGTGCTTGCACCACTTTCTACACATGGCCTCAAGGTTATGGCATCGTGACACTCATATTCGAATATGCAAGGCTTGATTTCAGAAGACATTTGGGATTGGAAAGTTAGAGATTATAAGCTAACATTGTGGCTGGTCTTAGTGCTTTTATTTTAATGAATATTAGGTGGTAATAGAATAAGGTGTACCTATTTCATGCCTATACATTCCAGTATACAGTTGGTGTTCTAGAGGCTGTTTCTTTTCAGTAGTTCTCCAGTTTGGTTGAAATAACATTATCCTACAGGTCAAGCAGTATGGTTGGAATATGGCATAGCAATTTTTTTTTCACCAAAAATGCATTTGAAGTTTGTTAAATATCAGTATTTTACAAATCAGTTTGGTGCATTAGTACGAAATGAAAATATTATGATGGCGCCCAGGCTTTATAAGTTGCTTGCACTCCTATCTTTCTAAACAATTTACTGAAATAAAACAAGTGCTGGACTGGTCATTGGTTATTGACAAATGTGCAACTTGGAGGTTATTGTAGAGAGAGTAACTGTGTAAATGTCTTAATTATTCATTGGTATCTTGGTAGCTGTGAAATAGTTCTGCTGAGAAAATATTTTTTGTGGTCTTTATCCTTTTTAAAGGTATTCCCTCTTTCCTTCTCCCTCCTGCTTCCCAATGAAACTCCAAGTACTGTCTTACGAAATCACATGTAATTTAGTTTAGGAACAGAAACTTGATATTCTCATGGCTTTGTCTCATTATTGTGATGATAATTGTACAAAACAAATGGTAAACAGAGTGATTTCTCTGTAGGGTTTCCTAAAATAAGGAAAGGAGTTCACCCAAACTTTGTGGGTAAATTTTTGAAACCTCGGATGACTCAAGGCCTTAAAGTGAGCACCGCTCCCTTTGACAACTGCAAATTTTTAAGGCATCCAATTGAAAGTGTATGAAACTTTTGTCCACTTTACCTACAATACAGATTTAGAATCCAGCAAATTAGTTGAAGTTAATTTAATTGGAACAGAGTATATAGTATATTTTACTAAAGAAAAATACTTGGTTCTCAATTGAAATTATTTTATGCATGCCCATGCTTTATGACTCTACAAGTGTTTAATAATTAGTGAATTAATTTTTTTCAAATTTTTTTTTTTAGGTATTTATAAGAAGAAATAGGAACCTTTTCTCAAGCTGAAGACAAAGTAAAAGAAAACTGTATCATGTGTTAGAATACTGAAGAGTGAAATTTCTTGGATTAGTGTATTTCTGGATTGCAAAGCAAAAGAAAGAAGAGGCTAAAAATGGGGAGGAAGAAAATACAGATCACAAGAATAATGGATGAACGGAACAGACAGGTGAGAAACAAGCAATTGGCATGAACAAGTTCATCAGTAATCTGAAAAATTAGTAGAAACTTTGAATACATTCATCTTAATTCTCTCTTATAAAGCCAAGCTTTGTCTTCATATATCTACAGATGGCATTACCGGAATACAAATAAGAAATATGTCTCAATGATTTTACTACTGGTTTAGGTGAAATTATTTATAACTAATATAAATTGCTACTTTAAATCAAATCCACTGTAAAACTACTATTCCTATTTAAATGGTACTCTAGTCTGCACTTCCAGTAGACTGGAGGATCATGTTGAAACAGACACCTTACTGGATTTAAAACTACTAGAAACACTTAGTAATGAAGATGGAGAAAGGATGAGAAATTGAGAAAGGATGTAGTAAAAGTATTTGCTGCAGCCTTTTTGACAGAGGAGTTTGACTTAGCTGTGGACAGTGATGTACAGTGGTTCGGATATAGTAATGAATTTTGTTAATGTGATTGTATTTAAAAGCATTGATTTATATTCATTGTAAGAGCTGTTTACTACAATAGTCTTCAAAAATCAGTGAAAAGGCAAGAGTACTCAAAAGTGCACTGTTTTAGGGAAGGCTGCTTACCTGGTTGCTCTTGCCCTAATAAAGAGGTGTCCTGTGAGTATGCAGAGTACTGAAAGTTGACGACTCTGTGCAGAAGTAGCATTTCCTCTTGACTTCTGAATTGCGACATGAGATACAAAATAAAATTTTAATTGGGTATTGAAATGTATAGTGAGGTATCTGGAAGCTACTGTTTTTAAGGAAAAGTATTGTTGGAATGAGTTAGGATCTTTAAGAATAGTCATAGTGAGTCAGACCAAAGATGCCCATAAGGAAGTAAGTAGGATAGAGATGCACACTACACTGCTCTGTAATCCTCTTCCAGCTTCTAACTATTCTTAGCTCAGGGATTTCCTGAGCTGGATGTGGTTTCCGTGTATTTAATAACCATTAAAGGATTTTTCTTTTGTTTGTTTGTTTTTCCCCACCACCCCCCAGTGAACTTGTTCAGTTGTCCTTTCAGCCCTTGTAAAGTTGTGGCATTTGCAAAATCTTTTGGCTAGGGTTTCCTGTAAGTCTATTACCTGTTGTTTCAAGAAACACCTTTTCATTTATGCTTAGTCATGGTTCTGCTAGTTATTTAGTTCTTGTATGAAAGAGGCAGCAGTCACTCCCTATCTAGTCTGTCCATCTTGTTATTCTGTGGATCTCTGCCATGTTTTCTTATTTTCTCTTAAAATAATTTTTTTTTTTTTTTGTCTAAGGCACCGTAGATTGCTTAGTTGATGTAATACAGAATTTATTCCACATCTTCAACCATTCTCACTGGCTTTCTGTGAGCCTTCTTGAATATTGCTGCGTAGTTTTTGGTAGCAAAGGTACTCAGAACTGCATCGTGTTCAAGATGGATGCAAAACATGGGCTTGTGTAGCGGTGTACTGATGTTTGTTCTCTGTTCCCTTCCTAGTATTCAGTTAGCTTTTTTAACTTCTCCTGAGCACCAACTGGATGTTGGGGTGGTGTCAGAATTCTGTGAGACTATATTACTGCTGACATATCAGCTAGACCTCATTGTTTTGTTTGTGAAATCATGTTTGTTTTTTCTCCTTGTATCACTTTAAAATGATGTAAACTCCAAGAAGACTATATATAGCAAGAAAGTATTATTGGAGTTTGGGAGAAAGCCAAGTATTGTGTTTGGAGAGCTTTAATCACACAGTGACTGTGTGCTTGATGTAGATAAATGTCTTAACTACACATGGTAAAAGTAGATGAATTAATAACTTCAGTTCTTTCAGATCTTGCTGTAGAACTTCAGGCATGTTCAAGAGGTGGAAATTGATCCCCCTCCCCTTTTTTATCTCACTTGGAGTAAGTCGGACAGCCTTGGTTTTGTTTTGCTTGAAATACAAATATTGTTATGCTATAACCCCACTTTGGTGTGGTGGTGTGGGTTTTTTTGGTTGGTTGGTTTTTTTTCCCCCAAGAGGAGTTGGTTTATTTGGATCTCCATCTCATCGTTCAGATTGGAACAATGGAGAAGATGAGCGTTAGTGCGTTTGTATCAAATTTTAGCCCACTTGTACTATTGCTGTGGCTGAAGCAAAATATGGGAATTAATTTATTTTTTGTTTCTGGCTGTTTTTTGGCTAGCAGTTTTTGGGGCTTTTAGTGACGAGGAAGAGGCTTTAAGCTCTGACTTAAAAATTGAATTAGGCTTGCCTTACCCTTTTTCTGTGGAAACTCAGTGATGTTAACATACTGCATCTTGTTTTTTAAAAATTTTTAAAAGATTAAGTAGCTTTTGTTAGTGGAGCCACATTTTTTTGATGTCTATAGGTGTTGATGGTGTTCTTTATCCCCACTGGTGTCCTGTGGTATTGGTAGCTAGTATATTGAGTTTTAACATACTAAAATGCTCTGGTGCACCAGGTATTTATTAGGTATTAATTTACTCCTGAGAATTTTTTTCATTCACCCAGATAAGGAGGGCAATTAGGGTTTTGTTTTGCCAAACAGAAAGTATACTTCAGTTGTGTTCTGCCAGTTTTTCTACGGCATACATAGGTGGTTAGTAGGTCACTCATGAGCATGCATATGATGTCTTGTTTAGATGTTTAGTATGATATTCATGGGGTTTTTTTTTTGTTTGTTTGAAAATGTGAGTAGAATGGGATAGAGCTTTGCCTGCAGAGTAAGTTCCTATAACTTGTGGCAAGAAAAGCTATTGTTTTATCGAAGCATCTCATTTCTGATGGGACTGTATGAGAGCTCAAAACAATATATAGACTGTTACTCTGGGGGATTACAGTTGTCATGAGACTGCCATTGTATTATTAATTAAGCAGTCTTATCAGCTTGAATGAGCTGTAGGACATTTATCTTCATTAAGCTGAATAGAATAAAGTACAGTAAATTAGATATCAAAGGAGCTCGGTCTTGCTGCCGTTGTTCTTTCCTCCCCACCCTTTTTTGCTAAACAATATTAAATAGTGCTGAGGAAGCTGTTGGCCTGCAATAAAGATAAGTATTTTTGGTTTTAGGTTGGTCCTAACTGGCACAGTAAATGGCAAGGAAAAAAAAAAAAATCAGTTTGCACAACTGATACGCACTTTCTGAGTTGTTAAATGAAAACTGAGTTTATAATAATCGGTATATATTAAAGTAAGGCTTGACTCCAGTGGTAGTAGGGTTTGTGCTGAGCTCTGTCTGAACACAGAGTGAGAAATCAACGCTGGCTGAGACTCTGACAAGTGAACAAGTATCACAGGTAAAATAACTTTACAAGAGGTGAGAAAGATAACATTTTGTTAGAGAAGTTAAGATCCCCTGCCCAGCATCATACGGGTCCTCAGAGGAGCTAAGCCTTCAATCTTTTCATTTACCATGCACACACATCTTATGATCCCTTTTTCCTGACAAAACTAAACACTAGTACCTGTCCATACCTCCTCATACTCAGGTATTAATCTCTTGTGTCTTGTAATTGAAGTATCAGAACAATAACAACAGCTATTAAAAAAACCCCGCAGTTTCCTCAAATCCCCAGAAAATCCAGACAAAGTAATTGGTAAAGTCCCACTCGAGATAGGATAAATAAATCCAAAGTGTTCTGAAAGAAGGCGTGTGTAAAGTGACAGAACTGCTAGGAGACTTAGACAAGATCTGTTTTTAAAAAGCAGCTGTGTTGTATTCCATGTGCATAGTAAAATTTGCGCCGGCATTTGGGAGGAGTACAACCCAGTAAAACCTACATTTGTACTTAGTCAGCTTGTTGAATTGATAACTAAAAATAAGATACTAACAGAAGATGCATTAAGGTGAAGTCTGTCAGATTTTTTTGGCCTTTTGTCTCAACTAATGTAATTTTTAAACAATAAGTAGGTAAAACAATGTGCTTACCCTAGTTCAATCATGAGTGTGTTTCAGCACTCTTAACTAAAATTGTTTCTGAGATAGTGCTGTATCTTAATGGAGCTTTTCACCAAACGTGCTTTAAGAGGGTTGAATAAAAATGTTGTGGTAAGTAGTCACTTTTCATCTAAGCACGGATTATTCAAGCCTCACAAAAGGCTTTGAGCAGTGGTCTTTAAACCCTAAAAAGTTTCTGAGTTGGAAACACTACACAAGAGCTTTGGTGAAACTATGATTATCGTAATATACTTGACATTCCATATTCTCATCTTTCTAGGTCTTCTGTTTATTATCTCCATTCCTTCTGTGGCAAAGGGTTAATGATCCAGGGTTTCAAAAATTATAGGCACAGTGCATTTTTTTTGGGGGGGACACACATGTTAAAACAAGGGGGTGGGTTGTTTGGTTTTTTTTTTTTGTGTGTGTGCGTATTGTTTTATAGGTAGAGAGGAATCTCAGGCCCACATTACCCTGGCGAACATTTGTGGTATGCAAATACTGTTTAAATAATACAGTTGTTGTCAGTGTGCTATGTACATTATGTTGCTCATGTGTCTGTCTGAATCCCTCTGAGACTATTTAGGTAGTGGGAAGGATAGTATATTTTTTTTAATTATGGGTAGTATTAAAAAAGTAATATACCTGAGATAGAAACTTGAGGTGTGTGTATCCAGAGAATTTCTGCATCCATCTTCCAAAAACTTGATGTACACCTAGGTAATTAATATATTAAATTATAGAAACTCATAACAGTTTTGTTTCTTGTATTTTACTTCATTCTTATCTTGCAGAAGTATTCTCACTCTTGTCTGTTAAACATGTAGAGGTCACAGACCTGTCAGAGACATGTACTTTGAATTGTAACATAGGGGTGTGACTGTGGCCGTAGACGGAGGTGTTCCATTCAACACTGAAGCTCAAATTGAAAGGCTAGACCCAAAAATAGCATCTTTATTTAAAAGATCTCAGAACATTAACTTCATAGCAGTAGTTTAAGTGCCGTTTTGAGACGCTTAAGAGGACGTTTAGTAGAAATATTGTCCTTTAAGAAAAGTTGGTGTTAGCATCAGACTTGTGTTTGATTCGACTTGACGTCAAGTACATTGATACTCATACACCCTTAACAAACTGGAATCCTGTGAAAAGAATAAACTTTTAAAACTTTTCTTTTCGTAATTGATGGTGATTTTTATAACTAAGTGTCTTTGCCCCTTCCCTGATGGGCAAATGCTCCTTTGTGATGGTCTCTAATGGATTTATTTCCCCACAGCAGTTCTAATTGAACAGATTGATTATGTCATGATTTTCCCAAGGGGCAGAAAACAACTTAGAAGTATAAGTGAATTTGGTTAGATGTTTTAATAGCAACAAAATAAGCATATTTCTTAGCTTTGCATAATTAGAAATCATATTACATAGTAACAACGTTGCTTTCATTGGTATTGCTGTTTTCTTCGATTTTTTGAGAATTAAGGGTGTGAGTAACTTGTAGACTAGTTCTTCAAGTTCACAGAAGAAAATATTGTGATACCTGGAATGTCAGTGTTGGTTGGAAGGAAATGCAGTTGAGGATCCTACAAACTTTAACTCTTCTTGGCAGTCCCATACCAGTGGAAGAGCTAGGGGAATGTAATTGTTTAGCTTAGCCTAATATAGAGCACTGACCCTAAAAGTGACACCTAAATATGATAGCCAGTTCTTTTAAGTTTGTACATGTGTTCAGTTATGTCACTTGGTAGTAGAAATAAATAGTGTAGGCTCAAAGGGTGTATTCCATGAGTACTTGATTACAGTCCTTTAAACCCTTGCCATGTGTTTAAAAAGAATTAATCATGATTCTTTCTTCTCTAGGTCACCTTTACAAAGAGGAAGTTCGGATTAATGAAGAAGGCATATGAGTTGAGTGTACTCTGTGACTGTGAAATAGCACTCATCATTTTTAACAGCTCTAACAAACTCTTTCAGTATGCCAGCACTGATATGGACAAAGTTCTTCTTAAATACACAGAATACAACGAGCCCCATGAAAGCAGAACCAACTCAGATATCGTTGAGGTAACAATTTGAAAAGACCCATCAGTTTTCTTATTTCCTTAATACTTCAAATGTAGAGCAATATAGAGTATTTTAAGATATTTTGAACCAAATGTATTTAATAACTTGAAAACTTTGTCATAAAATGTAAACTACTGCTTTTAGTCTGGTTTCTGTAAGGCAATAAGTTGTCTTCACAGCCATGTTGTTTTCCTATCTGCCCTCCACCCCCGGCCAGCTTCTGGGAAACGTGTTTAATTTCAACCACATTTGGCAATGGAAATAGAGGTGTGAAAGATGGTTGTTTTTCTGGGAGGGGCGGGGGGAAATGTTCAAGGTTTTCAAGAAAAAAAATCAATTGGATGGAGAACAAGGTCCAAAGAGTGCCCTCAGCCTAACAGACTATTACGGTTGGCCTGTTTTCTGAGGTAGTAGCCACTTTACCAGTCAAATGTGCACACAGATCATATCAGCCACAATCTGTGCTGCCCCTTGTTCAACTAAAAAAACCCATGAATCTGTGGAGCAAATGGAACTAAGTAAATTTGTTGTCCAGTTGCTGTATGTCAGTTAAAACATAGCAGTAGAACAACTGCAGTTTCTGCAGTGATAGAATAGCACGAATATATTTACTCAAAGGTATTGGTTTAGTCTGCTTTTATTATACTTCTGCTTTAAATAGAAACTCTTTCCAGTACATAATTTCTAAATTAGGTGCAGTAGAAATCAAAGATTTTCTTGGCAATTGGAGCCTTTATGTACTGTAACTGCATTTCGGATAAGAGTCATGTCTCCAGTAGTCCTGTAAATAGACCAAAACAGGTGGCTGACTTAAGTGTTTAATTTAAATTCTGGAGTTGTCTTCTGAACAAATGCCTTGCTTTTTAGGAATGATTTAGGAATAGTGCTTCGCCTTGTATAGCTGAAGAGTCTAGTGCCAAGGGGATCACGGAGTACGGGGAGCATACTAGCTAATCTTGTAAATAACTTTTCAAGCAAAAATCAGATTGACAACACTGAGAAATGCCTTATATTTTTCTGAGAAGATTCTCTGCTAATTTGTTAGCTGCCTTTTTTGATCAGAAAGAAAACCCCCAGCTTCTGTCTGCAGTGCTGAGTACTAATGAGAGGAATAATACAAGCTTTTAAGAGTTGAAGGAGTATTATTTAGTCACTGGATTAGTGTAAATAAGGGATAGCCACTGTAGAGGAACAGAAAACCTCATTCTTTCAAGATGAGCTTTTGATTGTGACAGACATGAATTTGAGATAGGGATGCAAGCAAGTCAGTTAGCAAGGCTGATTTTGTGTTCTGCGTCTAAGCCCTCTTTGTGTTATGACTTGTGGTAATAGTGCTTCTTGGCATCATGAGGACTAAGAACCTCTTCCAAAATAATTTCTACGCAGGACTGCCTGTAGGTTTTTTGTTTTTTTTTTTTTTGTTAGTGGTGGTTTTTTTTTCACTAGTGTCAAGTGTTTGACCCCAGCAACTACATTAAAAAGAGCAGTTAGTACCCAAGGGCGTATATGGTTTCTGTTCTGGGGGAACATGCGAAGAATCATCTGCAGATTCTTTCTGATTTTCCTCTGTAGGTTTACTGTAGTATACTATTGTGGGATTTGGTACTTCACTTTCTTTTTTTAAACATAGTATAATTTAGGAGTGCATGTCTCAGTCTCTTCAGATTAACCCTGTGTGCTATTTAGTCTATTTAAAATGTTTTTGGTTTTGGTTTTTTTTTTTTTTTTTTTCTTAGGAAAGTTATTTAGCCAGAGAGTGGGGTGTGTACCTTTTTGCAGGGAAAAGATGT
>JAAGAY010142705.1:0-13935 GCA_011801015.1 Ardeotis arabs
GGCCCCCCGGCCCTCCGGCCCCCCGGCCCGTTTCCGCGGGCGCTGCCCGAAGCTGAGCTCAGAGCTTCCCCGTCCTCGTAACCAAACCCGAACAACGCCTGGCGCCCCAGAAACCTCGGGGCGGCGGGGGGGGGGAGCGGTTCCCCTCTGCTCCTCCACCGCTCCCGTTTGCGCGGCCCTGCGATCCTTCTCAGGTGTCACCTGCCCTCGGCACTCGACTGTCCCTCCCATGAAATCCCAAATTAATAGCTCCACGATCCCGCTAGCTGCAGTTCCCGATCTCGAGTTAGCTGTCACTATTTTCTTCCACAGAAATCTGGCAGTGAACCAACCGAGGGAAAAAACAAACCTGCTATAATTAATGTTCTTGCTGTTCAAATATTTATATAAAGCAAGATAGAGCCGTATGCCTCGGCAATCTCTTGGATCTGTCCAACCTGCTCAGCTTTGCAGCCAGGAACAACTTTAACTGATCACACCGCACGGCTGACAGCAAACGGCGGAGGCCGGCTCCTCTTCCCGGCACCCGGCTCCGTGCAGACCAACCACCTCAAGTCCTGCCTTAGATGAAGTTTACACCTACCCCCAACTCAAGGGAAAAACACAATCCTTCTGACGGAAGAAGGATTTGGGAATACTTATTTCCTGGACATGGGTCTGGGTATAACTGGCAGTAGGCGCTTCAGGGTCTCACATGATAAATGGCACTGGTTCAGGCGAGGCCCTGGGAAGCGCAGCCTGACCCAGCGGCCGCGAGGCACCCCATGCGCTCACCCCCGAGGCTGAAGCCATCAGAAGATGGCATGACACAAGCTGCTGCAAGAAGTTACGGGAGATTGGGAAGTCTGTGAGCAATTCCCCTGGTTCTAAGAACATAATCACTTCTGTGACAACAGCGATGAATTCCCAGCCTCTCGACGGCTCCAGGGCTCCTGCCAGTTCACGCTCATTTCAGCTCATTTCCCCTCTAATTCTGCCTCCTGTTTATTCTGCAGAGGTCTGAGCGGCACTAAGCCTTTCAGGTGAGCTGCCAAAACAACATGATGCAACACCGTACGCTCTGTTACAGCCGCTGCTGCAGCTGCTGCCACCCTCCGTGACGCTGCGCCTCCGCTCCCTCGCGGGAAGGTAATTTACTGATTAGCTCCCCGGGAAGAGGCTTAACAACAGGATGTGCAACACATCTGTAAAAATTGCATCAACTGCCATGCCAAAGGAGTTTCTGCTTGTGTTGTGAGCTTTGCCGAGACCGTCTGTAATAGTTCTGTTACGTGAATTCACGTCTGCTGAAGAACATGGGAACTGTACCATCGCTTAGCGCCGTTATGACAATGCTTTGTTATTTTTATTACTGGCTGCTAAAATTACCACCTTCTTAGGAAAGACGTTTCCTTCTTGCATGGATATCCATGACCACATTGGTCACATCGCTTCTGCTTGTCCTTCAAAGCAAGCGCTGTGGAAGCGCGAGCTGGCGTCTGATCAGTCACCTGCGGGACTGTTGGCAGCTCCAGCCTCTGGCCAGATGTTGCCCCAACTCCACTTGTATAATTCCACCCCCGAGGCTTCTCAGTCCAAATTCTGACCGTATCGACCACCTTCCCAACCTGAAGTTAGTGAAGGAACCAGTGCCAGCATTTATTTGTCCTCTTCAGCGTTTTCGTACGGTGCTAGGCAGACAACGGCAAGTGCAGTTTATTACCGAAGCGAAAAGCCTTCAGCAGCCCTACCACCTACTGCTAGGGAAAGCTCCTGTTAACCAGGGGTCACTCTGGCACGGCACAAAAAACCCCAACAAACCCGAGCTAAACCCCACTTAGAGAGCACTAAGTGCTTCCACAACCGATTGGTATAGATCTGATGTCACCGTCAGTTAAAATAACTTCAGGAGCACCAGTTGAAAGACATTATATAGGTGTCAGATGCTATTTGGTCGCCAGGATGTCACAGAAGGCTTTTAGTTTCACTTTGCTGATGGGGAAAATGGAAGCTGAGTAATTTAGCAGGGCAGCAGCAAACCAAAGCTGGGTACAGAGCACAGTTGTCCTGAATTAGTGCCCTTCAGACCACAAGGCAAATGGTTCCTGACAGACAGCAAACAACGGTGACAGGGGAGAAAAGGAACACAATGCAACGATTTTATTTCCAGTATCCCTCCTTCCCTGCAGAAATGCAGTCAGTGACAAAGCCGCTACCAATACAGGCATTTCTCACATTAGCTACCTCCCTGCAGGAGCCACATCCGATGAGCAGAAAGGGCCCCCCCGAGTTAACAAGGACACAGAAACCGAGAGAGCAAAGCCACCTTTCCACCGGAGCTGCGTGCGCTATGCAGAGTGCCAGGCTTGTCTAAAAAGAGAAGCAAGAAAGCGGACGCTGGCGATGGGACACTCCCCTAGCTCTGTGCCTGAGGAATTGTGTAAATGGGAGGACAGCATCGATCGCTGCATGGGATCCCTGGCAGCCTTTCAAACTGAGAAGCAAAGAGGGAAAAAACCAAAAAACAATGGATACATTTTTATTTCCTTGTGCTCTACAAGGCGAGTTGTTGCCTTAAACTGACTGACTCATTGTGCAACTCAACTGCTTCCAAGCCTTTCTCCCTTCTTCCTCCCTGTCCCTGTCCCGCGCACACAGGTACGTGTCTGTTGGCTGCCTTCGGCCCAGGAGGCCAGGCCACCTCCTCAGAGGATGCTCCATGAGGCATACGGGAGCTGTGGCTCCTGGTCATATGGGTATTTTGGCAAGCAGCTTGCTGAGCACCTGATCTCACCTGATCCAAGCCTACATGTATGTCCTAATTCTTCCACAATGTCACACTGTTCCATTTCTGATGATACCTATTTGCACCGAAAGAAAGATGGCTGGACTGAAACACCCATGCAATGCATCGCTTCAGTTTCCGAAACAACCGCGGGGAAAAGCAGAGTTCCCTTTACAACAGCTCCCCAGTGCAGAAGGAAATAACCAGAAACATTCGTTCCTCTTTGCAGGGAGGAGGTGGTGACTGGGGGGTAGGGAGGGAAGAGAGCTGAAACAATCTGCCAGCAGCACAAACTTTGTTCGCACTCCAATTCTGGCTCACATGGGAAGCAGCCAGCAGGAAAAAAAAAAAAAACAAAAAAAAACCCAACAAACCAACAAAAGAAACAAGGAAGCTGTTCTCATACTTGCAGTGACTTCTGAAATAGCATCCCCTGCCCCCCAAAACGCTGGGATGAACACAGGAAATAAGAGAATACTTTTGACAAGACTTTTATGAAGTATTCTACACAAAATCTCTGACTCAAATAATTTGTAAGATATCATGCAAGGGGGCTCTACAGGGAAGAACAAATTGGCATAAAAAGTGGACACACTGGACAAAAGCCGTCCGAGTCTGAAGTCCCAGACAATGAAAGGTCTGTTTTATTAATCTGCTGTGAGTTATGAGTGCCGCATGCACTGTACGAGGCTTTCAAGCTTGTGCCAGGGGAGCTAGCGTGAAAAAAAAGCAGAAAAAAAAAAAAAAAGCAGAAAAAAAAAAGCAGGAAAAGTCTGCTAGGGCCACAGGCAGCACGTCTGCAGCCCCTGCGTGGCCGGGGCAGCAGGCGAGGAATGCCGGCAGAGGGCTCGCCCGAGCCCGGCCGCCAGAACCCAGGGAAGCGCTGCATGAATTCACAGGCGAGGCCGTGCAGACGCAATAAACTGTATTTCCTTCCTTCCACGCTGCTCTTAGCGGCTCGGAGCGCGAGTGCTGCAGAGCAGTTAAACCACAAGGCTCCCTGCCCGCCTGCGGGGCCCGCGCGCCGTGCCGGCACCCTTCTGCCCCAGCCGCTGTCCCGGCCGCGCCGTCGGGTGCGAAGCCGCACGCCTTGGGCGGCACATGGTCCTGTGGCCCAGGTCAAGGACTGGGGTTTCCCAATCTCCTGGTTTGCAGCAGTCAGGACATTATTCGGAACGTCTCCCTCGCTACTCCCACCTCTAACCACTAAGTAAAGGGATAGCGACCCCTCCTCAGGGTGTGTGGGTGAACTGGCCCACAGCTGAGGCCGCAGCTCCCACACACACACACTAAAAGAGAGGAGCGTTTTCTTTCAAGAATCTTACTGCTGGAACTCAGAAATGTTCACAGAAGCATTTTAATTATATTTTATTTACCAAAAAATGCTGACACCCCGCCCCCCAAACCTTCACCCTTTTCAGAGTGACAGAGACAGGTCAAACACACAGATTGTCAGTGCTGCTTCAAGAAAAAAAAAATTTACAAACCTTAAACAAACAGAGGCTTTGGTTGCAGTGGATTTGGGGGTTTTCTGTTTTTTTAAGCCCAGGCCAAGAAACTTGTAAACCACCACGACATTCTCTGAAAGTGCATGCAACTAACGGCTCGACCGCCAAGCAGCAGCCCATGCTAGAACGGCATCTGAGTGGGACAAACAGCCTGCGGGCCAACAAAAGAAAGGTGTTCGGAACGAAATGTTCTCATTCAAGGGTCTCTCTGTTAAATGTTTTCAAGGTGTGTTTCATGACATTTCTGTAGTTTCCAAAGCCGTCTTAATTCCAGTTGTCAAAAAAGACTGTTTGGCATCACATTTAGAGGGCTAAGAGGGACGCTGTCAAACTGAGGTTGCTCAGCACAATCTGGAAGCCAAAGGCCCACGCTGGCCACTCCGCAGCTGCTCTGCAGTGTCCCTCTGCAGCCAGAGGAGAGATGCGGAGTGACTGGATGGGATGGGAAGAACGGGATGGAATGGGACCGGACAGGACAGCGGTGCTGGCCTGGCCAATGCGCTGCTCAAACCACTGCCACCCAGCTGCTGCAGAGCTCAAGCCCAGAAACCCCTGTGGGCTTGCAGTTAATTAGAAGCATACTGCTAGGACACATCAAATGCAAAGCTGATACAAAATCTGAGATCACCGCACTGAAGTGTTTTAAAATATCCAGAGAGACTTGAATCAATTAGAGTACTTCCTTCATAAACCTCGTTCTTACTGGCATTCTCTGGGCTCGAGATCAGCCCATAAAATAAAGAGGCAAAATCTCTTCGGATGTCAAGTCTTAATGCAGTCTGTACATTGCTGACACCACAAAGGAGAACTCGTTTTTCCTCATTTCAGGCGCAGTTTCGAAGTTGAGCTATATCCTTAAAATCAGCCCCATGGTGCTGCAGGAGCGCAGCACACCCGTCCTCCCCAAGATGGAAAGGAGAGAGGCGCTGCACAGAGCGCAGAGCGCAGAGCAGAAACCCACCAACACTGCCGATCAGTGCAGCCAGCGGCACAGGTATCCCGCTGTTCGTGACTCCGTGGCCAGGGTGCCCTCTTTCCCCTGCGAAGAGTTTACTGCAGACACCACATTTAGATACACCAGCACTGACTAAAACATCCAGATTCCCCACGTAAGAATTAATATTTCTATGTGTTAAGTGGGACTGTGATCCGAACACCGGCAACACAAGCTCACACATACAGACTCCATGTCAGCACGGTGCCTTGCAGAGAGGCACCCAGGGCTCAGAGGAAGTCAGACACTTTGATGTGGCTCTCCACACGACGTAACTAGCTCATCTCCTCAGCAGAGCCAATCAGACCAACAAAGGACCTTTTTAATGTAGTAATGCTGCTCCCAGGGCTCAAACGGTTCACCTGAAAGGCTGCACATACACAACCCTGAACGTTCTGGGCCAGGGTTCACCGAGCAGAAGCAGGACTGGCCGGCAAACAATTTCCTGTACATTATACAGGTCTCTGAAGCAAGACAGGATATTCAGCTCAATGCCACTGTGATGCTTCTCACTGTCCTTCAGCATCTCCAAGCTCAGCAACCAGCACCCCAGTTATTCGCCCAGAAACCAGAGAAAAGGACGCACTCACCTGCTTTCGTTATCCAGAAACACAGAGCTACTGCTTTTCCCGAGAGCTTCGCTAATGGGAGAGAGGCAGAAGGGGGAAGAGAAGGCATCAGAGTCAGAGTCAAAAGTACTGTCCCTGCTCACGTCATCAGCAGACAGCTCCAAGGAGCCCTCGTCCTCCCCCGGCTCTGGCCTGCAGTCCAGACCTTCCTCCATCCCCTCCACCGACAGCTCCGACCTGTTCTGCTCCTCCTGAGAGCTGACTGTCGACAGGATTCCTGAGTCACTGCGGGCAGGCTGGGGGGACTGGCGGGTGCCGTCTGCCGCGGGGCAGCACTGGGAGAGCTTCTCCCCTTCCGAAGAGGGGGAGCTGATGTAAGCCCCATCCTTCACAAGCTGTGACACAGTCAAGATGTCTTCTCCTTTCAGGATCACCGCCCCTCTCTGCTCGGTGGGGGAAGTCTGCCGGACAATGCCGAAACCCTGAGTGTGGCGGCCACGTTTGCGGGGAGCTTTACGGACAGGGGAGCTCTCAGGAGTGACGTAGCGCAGGGCTTCTTCATCCTGCCGCTGAATGCGGGAGTTTGGCACCCAGGCAAGGATAAGCGTGGTTCCGAGCAGCTCATCCTTCTCCATGTACAGGCACAGATAGCCTTCGAGAGAGCAAGGAGCAACCGGTTACGACACAGATTTATTCTTAGGAAACTGCATGAGCCTGAAATCTGCCCTTCCCTGGCCACTATTACATATGGGCAAAACAAACTCTTTTATTTACCAGGAGAGAATTCTGCCAAATGAATTGTGGAGTGCTCAACATCAATTGGTATTCACAAACAATTTCAAGCCTGCATATGGCTTTTGAATGGTCTAAATTCCCTCCGGCCCAAGTGGACATAGAAATGACATGCAAATACCTCAACTTCCTGGATGGATTACTAATCAAGAGTAAATGCTGAAATATGTTGCCAGATGAAAAACTTCTACTGTTTGCTAAACAATTTAAAGTGCCAGCTAAACATTTCTTTCTCAAGAATATTTACCTTAGTGTATCTAAAGTACTACAATTTTCACAGAAAGCCAACAGAAAAAAAAATTGACACACAGAAGAAGGGAAGCGTAGGTCAATGTTCACAGAATAATTAGTTTTGTGAAGTTAAGCCAGTAGCCACAGCTCTCTTTGATGAAAACATGAAAGAGTGCAGTAACAGACGAGAATAAAGGCACAGCGCAGTATTTATCTTCCTTTACTCCAGTGCACGCAGCCACAATCAGGTTTTCTTTCTTTTCCCTTTACCAGTGGCTGTGAGGCCACTCTAGCAATGACAGTTACAAGATGATACTTGGCTTTCCTGAACAACACACACATTTGAAAGAGGAACAGAAGTTACTGTCCTCAGATGACAACTGTCCATCTTCTGGCAATACAAAGGACTTACTAAAACAGGTAAATCCGCGCTAGACCAGAAAAGAAAGGAGAAACATCACCCATTTTCCTACTAAAAGAAGAGCCAATAGATCAGTTTCTGGATAGCTTTCCTTAGTCCTCCGTAAGAACGCCCTGCCCCGTCCCTCACCGGCACCTCTTCGTTCTTTAGGGCCCAAGATGCAGAATTCGATACAAACACACACCCCAAGTGAGAGAAAAAGAGTGAGCGAGCAGTGTCTGCAGCACCCCATCACCTGGATGATGCTCCCCGATGCCCTGCAGCAGCTCAGGTGGGTGGACGCAGACATTGTTCTTGGAGTAGATAATCTCCCCATCAAGTACGGAAGATGAACTGCTGCCGCTACCAGCATTCAAGGTCAGGAGGTCTGAAGCTTTTGAGGAGGCACGTCGGAGGAGTCGCCCCAGAGACATCGCCAAGGAAATGTTTCCATTATCTATCAGCTTTAATCAGGAGACAAATTCAGAAGATCTGCCAAGAAGGGGGAAAGAACAGTGTTAGAACAAATATAATGACAGCACAGCACGTACAGACCACTGTCTGAGATGGAAGAGGTCTCCCATCCACCGCTGCATCAATCCTGCAACTCAAGCAAGAGCCTCAAAATGCCCTGGATCTCTAACATCACCTCTACGTTTTAGAGATGCTGAAGTACCGAATCCTGGGATGTTTTTCTCTGCAACAAAGAAATATGAAGGCAGCAAAAAATCACATTTCAATAGTTGCTGCGGGGAGGAAACTGAAAAGTAATGGTTGTCAGTGAAAATTGCCCATTAAGGGAATAGCTCAGCGGCGCAGAGCTGCCCGACGTATCGCTGTCCTGGGGATGTCAAAGAGAGTCAGAGCAGACCCTGGAGGATTCCTCCAGCACAGAAAAACTGCTGAGACCATGACATTAAACAAGCGGCCGCTGCTTCATCCACAGTAATCACTGATCTCCAAAAAGCCATTAATCTAAACAAGTTCACCATGTGCTTACCAATTTCTGGCACAATCCTGCTGTGTGTTTAAGGGGCTTGGGTTGGGTTTTTTTTTGTTTTGGTTTGGGTTTTTTGAGCAGTGATAGTTAAATAGAGCTTTTTTCAGAGGTAACTGGCAAGAAACCCCTGTTCAACAGAGCGGGCAGTCTCCGAGAGCAGCGTGGTCCCCAGCGAACCAGCAAGTAAGCTCCGTGCTGAAGTGAGATGTGCTCCTCATCGGGGGTGTTGATGAGGAGCCTACAGTGAATCCAGAGAGGTCCCCCAAGCTACAAACTCTTAAGCAGACAGATCAGGAAGAAGGCTTGATGGTGGGTCTTGCACGAAGCAATCCCGCAGATAGCCCAAGACCATTCACCACAGAGCAGGCTCTACCTGCTGCTGTCCCTGCCTGGGAAGCAGACCATCAGAGGCACGGCAGCTTCTGTTCCGCCAAAAGTACACAAGGAGAGGAAACGCCAAGTTTTGTTCCTTTGGATTTACACGGCCCTACTTGCTTGTGAGCAGGCCAGCTCGACCTGGCGTGCACCAGACACTGCCACAGTGCCAGGTCCAGGGGCAGCGCGTGGAGACACCAGCTCAGCTCCCACGCCGCCGTCTGCAGAGCGTGCGACAGGGGTAGCCAGAAATGAGAAACAAAGCAGGCAGCCCCGGCTCGTCCTGTCAGGGGCACTGCGTGCGGGAAACATGTCGGGGCCTAAGGCAAGCATCGTCAAACACTGCACAGCCCCCATGTCTCTGAGCACAGGTTTAATGGTATCTCTGGGCAAAGAGGGCAGAAAGGGAGAACAGAAAGCAGTGTTCCTCAAAGAGCAGAGTCACACCTGCAGGGAAAGCAAATTAGACTCGTCCCGATTCTGACGGAGTTTTACACATGCAAGATCACAAATGAGACTGCCAGAGTACCTTCATTAAAGGACAAACTATTGCTTTAACTGGCAATTGCTAGATTTGTCAGCTTCAATCACAGTGTAAGCAGTTTCTGCGTTCCAGGGTTTGCTGGAGTTTGCTGGAGAAGCCTCAACCCTGGTATGTACTGTGCCCAGCAAGCGTTTAGGATCAGATAATTACTTTGCAAGTCCTTTGCACTCCTGTCTCCTTCTAGCACCAGATACAACATGTAGCGTCATGTCTCAGCCAAAAAAACCAACCACCAGTGGAGCCATATGCTTGTTCTTGTCCAGACTGCCAAAAAACACAGTACTGTTTCAGGCTCTGGGTTACATCTTGGAGAACGTAATCTGCCAAGTCACCTTTCCTCTCACTGCACCCTGCAAGAATACGGATAGTAAACTGCTGCAATTTCTCCTTCCCACCACCAAGTTACAACACGCCATTTCAACACAGCATTGAGGCAGTCCGAAGCAGCGGTGTGGAGCAACCTGTACGGCATCGGAGGCCCTGAGCCCCCGGCACATCTGGAGAGGGGTCATCTGTTCCCAGATTTTGTAGGCAGCACACTCTGCTCAGCCATGCCTCGTTGCTGTCAAGGCTGAAACCACCCGGGATCTCCAGACCTTTAGCTACATCAGCTATTCCATCAGAACTCTAGAAGCAGAAAACCTGCATACGCAAAGGAGGAACCTGGTATCAGGTGGCTGTGCCTGTTGACCAGGGAATGCCTCCTCAGAAAGCAGAAGTGAGCTTCTCCTGCTAACGACAGCAGATGGAGATGCACGTATGAAACAAGAGCTTGTGTGATGTCCTACCGCAGCTCTCCAGGGGCTCTCAGGAATGGAGGCAGAGGTGCAGGACTGCTCTGCCAAAAAAGGCAACATTTAATTAGCTTTTACCTAGCAGAGAAAGAACAAAGCAACAGGTAAAAGATCAAAAGCGGCTCCCTGGAAAGAGGAGGAATTTAAAGGGAAATATCACTTTGATGCTGCAGAACACCTGCTGCTTCAGCACTGCCTTGATGCGCAGGCGGACCGCGTCGCAGGTACGCACTGGCATATGCTGGCTGGGAAGAGGAGACAACAACAAGAAAGACAAGGGGTAAAGAATATGACGTCCTGCCAGCACAGAAGTTTAGTCGGTTGCATTTGTCTCGCAGCAGAGCTATGCAACAGAAATGAGAGTCCCCTACGATGCTGCAAACAAACAGCCAAATACGGTGGGATATAGAAATATAATCAGCAAGGCTCAAATTAATCCTTTCGCCATTGTCACAGGCTGGGGAATTCTGTGAAGCTTTGGCTGCAGCATTAAGGAAAAACAGATGCAAGTCACTGGACAGTTCCAGGGAGAGGGACAAGAGTGATACGGGGCACAGAAAGAGATGGCCAGGGGAAGATGAAAGAAAGGGAAATGCATTAAAAGGCTCCATACACGTGAACGTCACTGCTGAGAAATGCAAGAGCTGTCTGTGGAGGACAGAAGTTGTACGGCAGTTAAAATGCGGCAGGGAATATCTAGTTTAGCCATTCTGATGGCAGGGGCGATGCTGTGCCAGAACAGGGCAACCTGAAGAAGCCATTGCCATCACTGCCAGGTTTCAAAGGCAGGCCACAGAAACAGCTCGGCAGTCGGTCCCAGCTAGGACCAGGTGACGGACTGGCCCTCTGAAGGTCATCTAGTCTACTCATCCATCCCCAAAAGTCTCTGAAACACAGCTTGTGACGGTGCCTCTCCTTCCCAGAAGGCAGGAGTTCATACAACACAAACCGGCAAGTAACAAAAAGCCTGCAGGGTTTGCTGTATTCCGTGTAGGACAACGTCCACACGCACAGTCCACGGGGCCTGGGTCACGAGGAGAAGCAGGCACTGCTGCTGCCTCTTGTGCAGGCTTGGGAGGGCAGGCAGGAACCGTCCTACAGCTAAGTCAGCATTAAATTAGCACCATGCAAAAAAAACGTATTTTCCACATTAATTTTCTATTTATCCCCTGATCTGAAGGGATTCTTTTCAGTGTGGCAGAGACAACCCGGCTCTCCAGAAGCTGAAGCACCGAATTAGCTGATAAGCTCTTGCTGAGTGCCAATATTTATTAAGCACACACACATTTTCTTCTCCCACACATCAACTGCCACCACTAAAAATCTTTGCTGCAGCTATCGAGTCTGTTCGCGCAGCCCCTGGCTGCTCTCCCAGTCAATGCCAGCACTTCTCAGCTACACGGGAGCTCCGAAACGCGCTGGGAGCCAACTCCTGAAATCACCCCAGGAGCCTCTTCACGAGAGCCTGACCAGTTCCAGCCAGCAGCATCTCAAATAACACCGGCTGTGGCCTCCCGTAGAAATGCCCTTCCCGTTCTCACAAACCAATAAACAACAAAATCCGGTTTGGCTTGGCAGATTGCACCCTCACCTTGGCAGGCGCTGCTGGACCAAATGTTGCTGCCTCCGGTTGCACAAGATTCCTGTATTCCGGCAAAGGAGGGCAACGCAGGGCTCCCGCACAGGCTGCCACAGGCTCCAGCGCGTTACTCCCGGTCTGCGCAGCGGGTGCTGACACCAGGGCGGTTCACGAGCACGCAAGGCAACAAGGCTCCCCTCACAATCGGTTCAGCTTACAGACACGGGGCAACCTGCCGGGTGGGATCGGCTGCAGCCGGCACGCCGCACCGCTGAGCGCTCGGTGCCTGGCAGTGTGTCCTGCGGCTCCGGGGACAAATCTGCTGCGCAAGAGTTTAATAGCTTTACAAGCAAAACAGGCCAAGCCACAGGGCTCTTGGAGCGAAACACGAGACCTGCAGCGCGTCTGGGCACGGCGCAGAAACACGAGCTGTCAAACATCGGCACCAAATTTAAGCATGAAACGCCTTAAGTAAGAAAAATGCAACAGGCTTTTTTTTCTTTGTTGCCCCCAATAACTTAAATTTGGTTTTAACATATTTAAGGAGTACAGAGCCACTGGACTGGGGAGGTCTCAAACACCACAGAAGTCCCTGCCTCTTCCTCCCCTTGGGAAGAGCAAATGCCAGGTTTCGATCTCTGGTAGCTCAAGTACGGGTGAGAGCGCGCTGGAAGCAGAGCGACCAGAGATGTAGTACAGGAGCCCAGCAGTCAGGACTCAGAGCTTCTTTCCAGTCCTCTGACTGGATTTTCTGTGCAACTCCCAGCTGGTCACTCACTTGATCTACACTTCTCTGCCTACACGAGAGCCCTTGTAACGACCCTCCCTTTGTACGGCGATGCCTCCAGGTTAGGTGGGGGGGAAAAAAGCGCTTTCAAAACTACCAGCTATTAGCTGCAGCTATTTAAGTTGACCTAGCCAAATCACGGAGAGAAGTTTACCATAGGGAGCCATTCTGAAGTCATCCCATTTCACAGGGAGAATTATGTAGGTCACCAAAAAGTCTTTCATTCCTGACCTGCCGGTGCAGCAGTGGCCCACAGAGTACAGAGCAAAGGGAAAGGAACAGCAGTCACCAGCGCCGGCTGAAATCCCGACACGCACACAACTCCAATTCCAGTCACTTCAGTGGAACAGATTTCGCTCAGATGCGTCTCAGCTGAGAAGGTAAAAAAGGGACAACAGACTAAATACTGCAAGTTTGTGACTCAGAGATAAAAAGGGAAATGAAATGCTGTCATCAGAGGCTGCCGGCTGCTCCCGGCCACACCTGCTCAGGCATAAAAAAGCAAACAAAAAGCTTACCACCCCTCCAGCACTAAAAGTCAAACCGCAACACGCGCTTTAGTGCTGAGAAATTATTTGTGCCGTATGTCCCTCCATCCCAGGGTTAAACATAATTTCATATTACTTAACTGTAGTGCTCGTGCAGTAGGTAAGATTTTAATGGCTTTTTATTTCCAGCGTCCTGTAGCCGTGGCCTGATAACCCTCACAGTACTACATCCCTAAATATCAGCAGCTAAAAAATCCCAGGAGCCTGGTTTCACAGCTGAATTGATGAACTAATCACAAAGTCTTTTCTTAATACGACAGACATCAGACGACGCGGCTCTGCCACGCTCTGACACTTGGAAACAGTCTCCTTTCCACCCTGCCACGGGCAGGGCCGTGCCCCCTCCACTCTCGCCAGCCCGACAGAGGAAGCAACGCTCTGCCCCATCCCGGCTCTCCGGCTTTAGGCCAACCACGCAGCGAGACGCGCGGCATAAACCCAGGTACTCAGCAGAGCCAATACAGGGTTAGGAAAGCTCTCAGAGCCAGATTACACCGGAGTGAGAACGAGCTCCTCGAAGCCTACAAAGCTAAAGGAGGCTTCTACAACAGAAGCAGCAAGCCTGACATCTTCACCCTCAGCGGTCTTAACATTTCTACTATTTTCTCTTACAAGATCTTTCATTGTTCTTGCTTCCTATTCAGCGTGGCCACCTAGAACATAGTACCTTTGCAAGCCGAGCTACCAGCCCGCGAACAGAGAAGACGGGCAGGGCTCGGGGAGGAGGAAGCAGAGTTATTTTTCAGCGTCGGCACCACGGCGAGCAACGCATCAGCGCATCACCCCTGCCCCGCAGCGCCTGAAGGCCGCACATCAGTCCCCAGGGATCCCCGCCATCCCCCCGCACACCTCTGCGGCGGACAGGGCTCAGACACCGCCCCCCGACACTGGGGTAACTGGAGGGACGAGCACCTCCCCCAGAGTAAATCACAAAAACACCCCGGGGTGCGCGGGGCCGCTCCAAACCAGCGGCGGATGAAGTTCAAGAACTCTGCGCGACCCCCCCGGGGGGCTCCGGCGGGCGAGCGCAGGAAGCGAAGACAAAGAGCG
>JAAGAY010142708.1:5252-25277 GCA_011801015.1 Ardeotis arabs
CGCACCCCCCCAGATTAGGCAATTAAATATTATAATGCAAAATAGCGAAAGCTATATTACTTCTCAATTTTGGTTTTGAAAAACAGCCCCTATAACTGATATTTACTTCTATTTCAAAACCTATAACATAAAGCAATTACAATTCCTAGATTTTATAAGTCTATAAATACGGTTACAAAACAGTTATTAGAACAACTGCATAAAAGAATATGCTCATTTTCCAATGTGATGTGTAGCAACTAGCATCTTATTTTCTATTTCTGAACCTAGAATAAAATCCTAATAACAACAGCAATGTCAATATTTTCTATGTTGAACAGTGTCATTTCCTTCTTATGCAGACAAGGCACTGCCCCCCCGCTGTCCCCCAAATACAATAATCATCTTCTGTGTGACTGACAGCTCCTCTCCAACATACAGAAACACTACATTTAAAACCATTCACCATTCTTAAACTACCACAGGCCCCGGTTCATCAGCATCTAAAGAATGCGTCTAATGTTAATCATAAGTAGTTCTACTGGCACCAGCCAGTCCTATTGACTTCAGTTGGGCAATCTAAGGCATTATGGAAACATCTGAGTGCCCTTCTGAACTGGGCCACGTGCCTAAGGACAAAGGTAGAAACATGCACCTGAATACATTGATGGCTTCCCCTTAGGTTTATCCTGGGCTTTAAGTCTTTTACATTCTGATGGAAACGATGAACAACCCAAACTCTGTATTTTCAAGTTTACTAATCTGTTATGAAATCAAAACAGATTAGCTGTTCTGAGGTCCAAAGATAGATGTCTAGCATTTTGGCTGCCAGAAGCTATGCAACACAGCTCTTGCAGGCATGCTGGTGACGCGAGGCAAGGACACCGATGCGCATGGCTGTTCTGACAAGGTGGGATGCTGTGCCAGCTAAAACCAGACATCTCAGGTTTAGCTTTATTTAAAAAATCATTTCAGTAGCGGGGCGGGAGAGGTCAGTCTCTAGCTAGAAGAACAATGGGATGTAAGAGAACAAGAAAACACAACATATTAAGAAATTTAGAATAATTTTTAAAATCTACATAAAAATTTTTTGATGTTATCCTTTGGAGTAACACTAGAGACAGTTTTAATGCAAGTGAGATATGCACAGAATTCTCTGAACTCTGTAAATTAGATGCCAATGCCAGCAGCTTTATGAGCATACAACATATACTGCTAAAAAGCAATGTAATTAAAAGCACAGGTACTGTTTAACTTGCTATCAGCCATCCATCACACTAAAAGCTCTTCCCCCCAAGAAGCCCATCACACCACATTTGGTGTAATAAACAACAGCACAGGACACGCCGCTCCGTGTCCATATCTGCACACAGGTGAAAGTGTAGCCTCTTGAGAGGACAGCACCTCTTAACAAATTGAGATATCACCTCTATTTCACATTGTTCTTGAAACAACCCAAAGCCCTCCACATAAATGAGTTCACTTTTACCTTGATCCAGTGCCTTGATGGTTGAAGTCAAAAGCAAGGAAGCAGAATGGGGAATCTAACAGCCCTAATTACCGTTTTCTTGGCTCCCAGAGCCAAGATAACATCTTTGTAATTTAGCTGGTGCAATTAATAATTTCTGATGTCAGCAAAAGTCTACTCAACCATAACCCGAAGCTGAAATGTTTGGGCTTTCCTTTCTCTATTTGATCAATCACCTGAAACTTTACTTGGCATACTGAAAATTACAAAAAAAAAAAATATCTTAAAAGTGTATTATATATGAAAATTATACAACCACCCACTTAAAAACTGTCACCATCGCCACTTAAAAACTATGAAACCAAGCACCCGAAGCTCCCTCCTCTCCCTCCCCACCTCAGCCTGCTCGCCCTGACGCGACAAACAACCTTGCCGCTGTAGATGGCCCACAGACAGTACCAGGTCAGCTACTCCAAGGTGTTCTTTGAAACAGGTTTGCAAAGCAGTTAGGCTCAGACTGGTATTTTTCCACAGTCTATCAGCACTTTTCCATCTTGCATAATCATCATCCATGGATTTGGCTTTTCTTCGTCAACTTGGACAAACAATGGGTTTTTACCATCCTGCAACCCTCAGGACAGGCCCTCTCACTGCAGAAACGTTCTCTACTTGCAAGTCCAAAGCAAAGGAGTTACTAAAATCCTACTAAATAAAGCTATTGTTAAAGGCTCAAAATGCACCCTTCTCTAAGGATGGGTGTGGATTTTAACTTTGCTGGATCTTCAGTCAAAACCAAAATTACAATGAACTGCTGAAAAATACATTTGTCCAAGACAGGGCCTTGGGGCTCTACAATATTTCAAGTGGAAACATGGTAATTATCCTCTTCTACCTAAAAAATTAACTATTTATGAGTTGATAGGAGAACAACAACAACAAAAAAGTCAAGGTGTGAAATAATTGAAACTTCACAGCATCTTCAAAGAATTAAATGGAAAAATAAAAAAGTCAGAAAAATGTAAATGTGCTATAAAGTGAGATACTAAATACTGTGGTTTCCACTGTTTTCTTCTGGGATTTCCTACAATACTGACATCACTGCATGAGAAATCCAAAAACCATATACAGACCCTTGCACAGTTTTCCTTTCAAATTGTTATGAAAGGGGACAAATAACTGTTCGCAAAAAATGGATGGAAATTACTTCAAGAGAAGTGAATTTAATTAATGTATCTTACGTGGTTATTAATCACTCACCTGCTCCCTGTCTTCAGTTACTCTCTTTTTATTACATCTCATTATACGTATTTTAAAATAAACCACTCTGTTTCTAACCAAAGCTGGAGCCCAGGGCCAGGGCTGTTACCTTGAAACACTTTGTAAAGCGAGATCATGACACATGAAAAGTAAACCAGGCAAAATGAATTCAGACCATTTCCAGCTGTTCTTTCTGGAGCAGAATCTAATCCTTACAATGACATTTTCTGGTGCAGAGTTAAACTGCTCTAAGTGTGCTGTGAGCTACTCAGACGTTTTCATGTTTAGCGACTATTGGGTTTACCGCCAACAAGCTGAAACGAAGCTCTCTGTCAAGCTCTGTCTAGAATTCATCCAAGATAACATTTCAGGATTTGCATTCAAAATACCTATTTTTAAAAGAGAATAACTCTCGGAAGAAAAGTATCAATTAGTGTCAAAAAAGGTTGGGTAGAAGCTAGAAAACTGCACATGCTCTTTTCATCTAATCTTTTTATATCAGTGCTAATAACCTCATAAAAATAACACTGGGTTTTATTTTGTCCCTTATAATCTCACCAGGAATTTGACCAAGCCATTGTCAAACTTCAAGTGAACACAGCTGAGTGCACACACAGAGGAGCTGCTAAACCCAGCTAATCTTGGGGAGTCTGCCATTTGAAACACCTTAAAGCTTCATAAAAGCCATCTGACTTTCTACTCAAACTCCCAATCTCCTGCTCTGAATCAGAAATTCCAATGGCACCTTCTTCATCTGCTCACATTTTGCTCAGAGACCCTTCAGTCACTAAAGGCAGCAGCCAGCACAAGCGTATTCAGTTGTAAAATACTTGACTGGTGGAACTTGTTTTCTTGGCCATTGTTCACCACAATGGTTCCTCTGGCATTGCAGGGCCTCGGGGGAAGGTGAGAAACCAGGGCAAGGCACTGCCTTTGACCCAAGTGCTGGGGGAACACAAATCTCAGCAAGGTCTGAAAAACTGAGTGTAAAAAGCTCCAAGCAGCTACCAACCCTTTTTTCCTGGACTCACGATCCCCAAATCATATTTCTGGTGTCCCCTCCATTTACTGTTCTGTCTGAGGACTGTCTGTGTTTATAAACCAGTTTACAGACCAGTCCTGGTGGCGCCTTCACCTCCCTGCTTTGAAGGCCATGGGACTGATACTCAGCCCTGACCATCTTCATACCACTCCAGCGGCTCCAACTGATTTGCACCAGTGAAAGCCAGAAAGAAAAGTCAGTGTCTCCATGGGACTGTGTCTTTAAGGAACTGGTGCTGTTCAGCCAGGGGAAGAGGAGGCTGAGGGGAGACCTTATTGCTATCTACCACTCCCTGAAAGGAGGCTGTAGCCAGGCGGGTGTTGGTCTCTTCTCCCAAGTAACAGGTGATAAGAAGAGATGAAACGGCCTCAAGTCGCACCAGGGGAGGCTTAGATGGGATATCAGGAAAAATTTCTTCACTGAAAGGGCTGTCAGGCACTGGAACAGGTTGCCTGGGGAAGTGGTGGAGTCACCATCCCTGCAGGTGTTTAAAAAACGTGTAGATGTGATGCTTAGGGACATTATTTAGTGACGGACTTGGCAGTGTTTGGTTAATGGTTGGACTCGATGATCTTAAGGGTCTTTTCCAACCTAAACGATTCTATGATTCATATCACAATAAGGTCAGTATTCAATCTTAGTTGTTATTATGTTAAAAAATATGCTTTATTTGTTATGCCTTTGTTTCCAAGACAGTAAGAAGCGTGGAGAAAAGCCTTCTAATGAAAGCCAGAACTCCTTGTTTATGTACAAAACCCCTGGTGCTCCCCAGAACACAAACCCCTGTGAAGCAAACAGCCCGCATGTGACAGCGGTGAACCAAGCACACCCACAGAGGTCAAGCCAAAGCTGCTGGAGATGCTGCGACAGACGATGCACCGTCCCAGCTCCCTGCCCTCCTCCTGCAGCGAGGGAGCGTGACAAAGATCTAGACATGCCTTCTCCTCCCTCTCGGCCCAGTCCCAGCCCAAACTGGCAGGTGGAGAAGGTGCCCTGCCCAAGGGATGAAGTGTTATGATAAACAAACACCAGATTTTGTGGGTTTCTTCCCCCTGCCTTTACTTCCCAGTTTATCCCTTCCTCTCCCCCAAAAGCAGGTACCTTTGGGATCACATCACCTCCTAGTACGACGGCACTATTTAACTTCGGACTTTAAAAAGGGGTGGCACTTACTGAAAGCACTGACAGGGTTTCTGACACCCATCTCCCACCTGCCTGCTCCTCCAGCACTGGACTGAGTTGGTGAGTGCTCAGCAGCTCACCAGCAGTTACTCGTACCCAGCAGCTGCCTTCGCCAAAGGCTCCACAACACAATAAAACCGGGCTTAAACACCAAGAAGAAAAATAATAGATTAGCTAAATTCTTACAGGACTGACGTAACTAAAACGTGGAAGGAAAGGAATGAAGGGTAGTAGAGAAACAAAAACACACAACAAGGACTTCAATTCCCTGCTGCTGCTGGGTGGGAAGACTGGTGGGGTTGCACCCACCTGCCCCTGCGGCCACTTGCCCACCCACTCCTCCAGCACAAATGGCCAACTGGGAGCACTGGGCAGCCTCACCCAGGGAAAGCTGGCAGGTAAGAGTCCGGCTCCCTCACTTCCCAGTCTTTTTTTAACCCCTGCTGATGCTGTAACTCCACTAACGCAAACCTTGCAAGGTCTGCAGCTGTAGCCCCCAGCAAGAAACGCGCAGGCATAAAGTGAGCAATAGGCACGAAGACTTGAAGCAACTCACAGCCACTGCTGAAGTTCTGCCTTACTCAGAATTACACCGCAAAGCTGCTGCATCAACCGATGCAGGGAAAAAAATCAGTGCACGGCAAAACACCGATTTCGCACAGAACTGCTCCTCTCTCACACAGCGCTGCCAGCTGCAGCAAAGCCCACGGAGATAACGTGTACGCTTGCACGCTCTTCCCCATCAGAAAAAAAAAAAGGAGAAACCCACACCAATTTCTTTCTGAACGCGTTACAGCCCGCTGCTGCACGGCTGAAAGCTGAACTTGGCAACAGGAGGCGTTAATTTGATCACAGCACTGTCCCTCGGGAAGCTACACCACTGAAAAACATCCATCCCTCATTACCACAGCAGTGATTTATCGGACAGACACATAATCACGTGAAATAATTTATTCTTTGGGATACGGAGATGTGTGGAAGGTGTCATCTACTATCAATTTTGGAAGCAGGTTTGTTTTGTTTTTTTTTTCCTAGCAGAACTGCAGCATCCTAAGTAGCACCAATAAATCCTGGTCCATGCCAGCCTTTACAATTAGGTTTATTTGCAAAAAAAAAAAACTGCAAAAGGGGGAAAAGATGTTTTAACCTCACTCAGGTAAATCAGGAAGCCGACAGAAATTTGCACAGGAGTGCGAATAAAACCTATTATGACCTAAAAAGCTCCGGGCTGGGATTTGGCCTCAGCGAGCCTCCCAAACGCCTTTGTCTCCCTGCAGTGAGCTCATTCCCAGAGGTTCCTCCTGGGCACAGAAAGCAAACTTTCCGGGCTAAAACACGACAAAGCCCCCCGGTTTGGCGAGGCTAAAAGACTGTAACATCAGCGGAAAGACAGCCGGTGAGATTGCAGCCTCTGGGACGGTAGTAATTAGTCAGTAAATCTCACAGGATCCTGAGGTAAAGCCAGAAAAACAAAATAAATACAACAATAGCTGTCAGTTCTCACATACAGCATTGCCTATTATGTTATTCAAATATTGGGAATCTACTAAAAATATACTGATTTCATGTAGCGCTCCAAGTGAAACAGATGGTGCAGGGAGCAAACTTCTCAGGTTTACCCCGTCATCTCCTGGGCTTCCACTGCTGCCAGCATTTCCAAAGCGAAACCTGCTCACACAAAGCTCTAACCCAACGCGCTTGCCTGCTTTCAAAACTGCAAAATATCTCTTACCTCGCAATATTCCCCGGCCAGAGCACTTCACCGCCTTGCTGCCCATGAAGAATTCCAGAAAAGGGGCTCAGATTTATTTTGCAGGTTGATACCTTCATTAGGCTACCATCCAACACCCCCCCCTAAATAAAACAGCTTGTAACTCGGCTATCTGGGAGGAAACTCGGAAAAAAAAAAAAAGTTGGAGCAAGGTTGTTTTCCAGCAGAGTCCTCAACACTCAGCAGCTCTGAAAGACACTGGAAAGTAAAGCCTAGCTGGAAGGTGATCATCAGAAACTTCCCCTGGAAAGAAATCTGATCCCTCCACAAAATTAACCTCTGAAGTGCTGAAAAAGTGAGAGGTCAAGACTTTCTGCTGGGACTAGGTCATCTGTGAAAAGCTGTAACCAGGCAGACTGGGTGCCTCCGGATCACATTCCGTATGGGATGAAGGAAAAGCTCGTGTCAGCAACCCTGTACTTGGAGGTACGAAAGGACAGCATTTGATCCCAGCCAAAAGCCTGCAATCTGTGAGAGCGTATTTCCCGCTCCGCTTTTATAGAGGGATTCAACAACGGGGCTGCTGAAACAACTGCAGATTTATGAGAATGTTGCTGGAGACATACCTCAAATGTTTTAATAGATAAAGGATTTGGAATACTGTAAAATACAAAGTTGTTTTTTTTTTGGGGGGGGGGGTAGAAAAACATTTTCAACACTGAAAATGCCAATTTATCCACTGGTATCCCCAAAAAAGACCTTATAAAACTGGGACAAGATATGTAAGATTTCTCTGAGTAGGGATTAAACACATTAATCCTTATTTACAGTTGAAAAGTATTACTTATTACTTCTTTTTATTTCAAGAAGAATAGAGACAGGTATTTACACATATTTGTATGTATTTGGTTGATAAAAAAAATATAGTTGTTAGCATTCAAAACTTTTATTTTAGCCTAATATAAATACTTTCTAACGTGATTCTTCCCAGATCTCTGCATTCTGCCATACACGTGAGATTTTTTTATTCTAATAGGGGAAGTTACATCAGCTTTATTTACCATGGGTAGCAGTGCTCAAAGGCACTAATTACCTTTCTGCTAGATGCTGCATGAACATAACCCGTAAACATTAGAAAACCTGTAAGACAGCGAGAACGCGTAACCTCTAAACATTAGAAAACTTCTAAGACAGTGAGAACTGGAAAGCTGGTCACTTATAGCCCACGTAGACTCATAACTCATGAAGTCTCCTGCATGCTAAAGGGCACAGAGCAGGAAACGATACACGCACCCCAAAAAAGAGAAATACCAGAAATACAAGAGGAATGGTAATAATAACAACACAGATGATGGAAAACCCAGTGGTGTGGGATAGCCATGACCAACTGTGCATGGAAGGCAGCACTGGAGCTTGGAGCAGAAGACCATTGCAAGAGGTCAGGGAGCCCATGGGTGGATGAAGAACCAAGGGACTGGTTCAAGGTCACTGCGAGCAGAATGGAGTCGGTGGGGGAAAAGCTACAAGTAGATTTGTGAGGGATCTGGGGACAAGGAGTTGGAAGAGGGAAACCAAGGTCTGCCGAGGTTGTCCGAGGCTGAAAAGAGATACCCATCAGATGTAAAGCCATGGTGAGAAGATGAACTTGACAAACAGGTGAAAGTCAGGGAAGTGGACTGCAAAGTGAAAAAAACAGATTAGGAAAAAAAGTCTGAGCTCGTGCAATTAAGAGCGTATTACAGTAATAAGCACAAGAAGAAAAGATTAAATTCAAGAGAGAGCCTATAATTTTTATATTTTGTTACTTAAATGGGGACACACACAAAACACTGACTCTTGCTGTAGTTTATACAGTTACTGGCATTGACCAACACGCTGACTGCCAGCCAAGTGGGAATACACAAGTCCATTCCCATTATTACAGACTTGTTCACGATGCAAGAAACCACATTTCTCATCCGACCAGGGTGGATTTCCGTTGTCCAGGTTACCGACGCCATGAAAAGGAGATGGGCAGCCGTTCAGAGGGAGGAAGTGGAGAAGACAATACCGCGCTGTCCTCTTTGCCTCACCTCAAGAAAACCATCAATCATTCAGCCCGAAATCAAAGAGAAAAGAGGGAAAGAGCAGTCAGAAGTCAGCTACACGCAGGTATTTATTAACTCTGTTCAGCTTGGGTACCCAACCTTAAACAAGACACGTCTTTTAGCACAACGCTGTATTTTTGGTTGAAAAGAGTTAAAATGCAAGTATTCAAAGGTTATAAAGTAAAGACTTTGTGGAGATATTCTCCTGCCAAAACCTTCAAATAAATGAGCTGCAGTCTGAGCTTGCCTTTCTACGCCCAAGTCTATATTTTAGTGGCCGCAGTGTTACCATAGCAACACAGAGGACTGGTAATTTAGAGGCTGGTGGATGTGACAACTTGCAATTTAGAACAATACTAATAATAAAAGTGGCTTGGGAAAAGCATCATTTAACGCAAATGTTTGTGTTTTACAATGAAAAAAGGCTGTTCATTTGATTTTTTTTTTTTTTCAGCTGGACGATTATCTATATTAGGTTAGTCTGGTGGTGGATAAGAGATAGAAACATGACTCTTCTGCTTTTTGGCACGTCTGCACCCTACAGTGCAGTCAACACACCCCCTTTGCGATGTGTGTGTGTATAAATGCAGAGCTGCAGATGTAATTATCTTTGCTGAACATTAGATAAGAATCACATAGCTTTTTTTAAAAAAAAAAAAGTACATATTATCCATAATGAAAGTGAGGGTGAAGATACTCAGAGACTATTGTTAATCCTTCCTTCCCTCCACTGAGTTTAACTGGCATCCTTTATTATCAAATCCCAAAAACTGCTCCTCATTGATTACTTTAATCACAGAATTATCACTAGAGAGAACTCTCAGATATTACAGATACTTACAAGAATCACAACGGGAATAGCAAAGCTTCTTCTAATCTCTAACATCCTTCCTGTCTTCATCAAAATAGCTCCCACAAACATGATGTTTCTTAATTATCTGCTCAGAGAGTTGTATAGGAAATTAGAGACTGACCTGTAGCTAATGGTAAATAAGAGCAGCCAGAAATACTCTAATTCCAAAAATAAGCAAATCTGAAATTGTAACCTAGGGAAAAAAAAAAAAAGAATCTGAACATCCCATCTGTTGAATCATCAGCTCCAAATAAAATCAGAATCGCAAGATTAAGGTCCAGCGTTACTCTCTGCAGCCCCATTGTCCTTCCCTTTCCTGGCAGCCCTTACACTGCAAAGGAGGAGGGGATTTTGCAACATAATACCCATAACACTAAATACAGAGGGACATTTCCAGATGAATTTTACATGTAGCAATAATCATAGTTTTATGGGTCAGGAAGTTCAGAAGATTAGTGTGTTATGGCTGCAGTTTATAAAAGCGTTTGTGTTAGAAGTTTCGCATAGCAATCGGGTGAGATAAGCTGCGAACAGCTTTACATTAAGTTCTTTTATGGTAGTTAAAGTTAAGGAGAAGTAAAGAGACCCCAGGTATTAATTTACCTAAAGAACAGCTGCTTAGAAAAGGCTGCAAAGTGTCCTAATACTCAGTGTAATAAAACCATTGCACCTCCAATTGCCTGTTCTTTCTCCCCAGCTCTTCCCAGTCACCTCAGTAAGAATCGTCTTCGTTATCTGAACGGAGCTAAAATTGTAGGCAACAAAAAAAGAAAAGACTTATCAAAGAAATGTGTGGTTTGATTCTTATTTGAAAAGGCCCAAGCCCATAATTACAGGTTTGCATGCTAGGTTAAAGCAGCATGAATCCTGCTTTTCAAACATTTCAAACTCTCCCTCGGAGAACACCATAACGTCTGAAAATTGGGGTTTTACTGCAGTATGTTTATGTCCTTCATATTTTTTTCTCATTAGCTGAGATTTATCAGTTAGTAGCTTAGAAATGTCTGCATGTGATGACCGCAATGATGATAGAAGTAACGCAAGCAGCACAGACTGCAAAGCCATTGCGCTTCAGCCTCTGCAAGCTGTTGTTCTGTAACGTGTGGTACGAAGCGTCTGCCCATTTCGGCCTGGAAGAGACTCCATTAACACTGGGCAAACCAACGTCTTTAAATAATCTCACAAATAACTTTTTAAGCCTTCTTTTTTTTTTTCTTTCCTCCTAAAGAACACTAAGATTATTCAGATGAGAAAAAAAATACATTTGTAAAGCCAAAACATATTCTGAACAGTCTCAAATATGCTTTTGAACACACTTCTATCCTTTTAACTTGAGCACATGAAACAAAAATACACATTTTCAAGTACTATTATTGATTGAATATACACATAAGAAAATAAAAGAAGGAACACAGCAACACTGTTGTACCATTACAACTATTTCAGATCACAATACAGGACTAAAATTCTGTGTATCAACCTAAACAAATTATGGATAAAGTATGTTTTATGTTAAAGTAAACGTAAAAAACAAAACAAATAAAAAAACTTCTTGTACTCATACGTAATTCTTAAACCTGGGAAGGTATTTCTAGTTAAATCCAGAGGAACACTGGAAGCAACATAAACCCACAATAGGAGAAATGGTAGCACAGAGACCCTACACAACCCTGCGAATGTGTGGATTTTCATTGTGGTTCCAAAGGGAGCTTGGGACCGAGGAGAAGCGGGTCTGGAATAAAGAAGATCCATTTTTTAATTCCCCTCGTTCTGCTGAATGAAAAAGGCACTAAGTTTCCACACTGGTGAGGAATATATAGAATCATGGAATGGTTTGGGTTGGAAGGGACCTTCAAAGGCCATCTAGTCCATCCCCCCTGCAAGGATCTCCAACCAGATCAGGTTGCTCAGAGCCCCATCCAGTCTGGCCTTGAATGTTTCCAGGGATGGGGCATCCACCACTTCTCTGGGCAACGTGTGCCAGTGGTTCCACCACCCTCACAGTGAAGAATTTCTTCCTTATGTCTAATCTGAATCTACCTCCTTCTATTTTAAAACCATTACCCCTCGTCCTATCATATGAAATACCATGAAATACTCTTCTTCACATACTTAAACCTCAAGGGTAAGAGTCTTCTCTTGCCATACAGACTTCCCTGAGAGCAAACCATTGTATTATGGTGGTGCTGTCTGGATATATTTATTTTTAGAAGTGAACACATGAAGTGTAGAATACTTTAGGATTTTGTGAAAACTATTCACATAGGTAGTGTTGTACAGAAGAAAGTAAGAAGGAATCATCAGTGTGCACTACTGCAGGGGTACGTATGCAACGCATAGGAACCGACCAGGCATACATTGAGGGAAAGATGGTGAGGTTTTTCTAGTCCCAAGGCAAGTCCCTTGCCACTTAAGTCAACGGCAAAACTTCACTTGACTTGACGAGTAGGGATTTTGGCCCTGAAAAGACTGTGCATACATAGAAAAGCCAAATATAGGATAAGATTAATGATTTGGAATAAGATTAATGATTATTGCATTGATAATGTGCCATGAAAATAGCATGAGACAGACTCCCAGGAATTTTTCATCACTGACCAACCGTTAAAGAAAACCACAGCTTCCTCCAACAAGGTGACATGCATGCCCGATGGAAAAGAAAAGACTACTTATGCATGTGTAATATATGAAAAAAAAAGGGTTTATAACATTTTATATTTCCTTAAAAGATTGTTTAAAAAGTGCCAGTAGCTTACATGGAGCACTTGTGTTGACACAAGTGTGAGGCATACTTTTCACTACACCCACTTCAAATGAATAAGCACATCAGAGTGAATAAACACCAACGGCTACTTTCTAGTGGCAGCGGAGAAAGAAAAAGGCAGGCAACTGGAAATGATCCAATAAAAACAGAGGATGCTGAGCAGTGATGCAGCTTGCATGCTACTACCCGAGAGCACATCCAAATGCTGAATCCAGGGCTTATACTCGGATGATCCAAACATTTGTTTCTAAATTCAAATAATCAAAGCAAAAAAAAAAAACCCAGGACAAATAGCTTGTTTGTAAGAGCAGTCTATACAAAATGGAAAAAAAACCCCGATCTTAAAATGCAAACAGTTAATGTAGCGAAACACAAGAATGAAATACCATTCCCCTTGTTTTAAATGCAGTTTTCTTTGTGTCCTTCTCCAAACCATAAGAATCAGTCCTCTCTCCAAAGAACATAACACTGCCAATCAGATTTTAGTATGCATGCCATTGACCAAGGAGAAACATCTAGTTTTTCCAATCTAATCTGCTGAATAGAATAACAGTTTACTTCTACATGGCTATAAAACTTCCTTGTCTTCTGCAACCATTGAGATTTTAACCTGGATCTCTAACATACAAAGTTATAAAAATAGCGCAGCTGGCACGATTGTTTTCTTCTCAGGACTCCGAAAAAATGCTTTGGGATGAATATATGACAGACAGACTCACAGATGTCAATATGTGATTTACAGTTTGTTTTCTGAGGTTTCTAACATAATGTCTTTGTCAACCAGCTGTACAGTAGAGAACAGAAACATCAGATGTGAATTAAACTATACATTTCCATAATCTAGGAGCAAAGTTCTTTACGGCCAATGAGGTAGAAAACAGCTCAGAAAGAGATAAAATTCTAATTACAGGTTCTGTTTCAGCCAGAAAGACCAGGGCACTACGTCAGAAGATGCATTCAGACACAGAAAGGATATGCCAAGCGTAACATCTGCAGAGCTGCACTTAGATACTTCTGGTTGAAGAAGCAGCTCTCCAAGTAGTTGTAACACAGCTTTGCAAAGTCCTATAAAACTTGATTTACCCTCCCTCCCGCATACCCCCAACAAAATACTAAAATCATTACTGCTTAATCAATAGCAGTCATTAACCGTATCACTGCAGTCATTAACCATCTCACGGCATCCACCGTAAAAGCACTGCTGTCCGCTCTGCGTTTCTTAGTCTAGTTCAGTTACCATCAACAGAGTTTGCCCATCTTAATTGCTTCAGCATCCCCCTAATTAGAGGTATCTCTGCATTTACAGTCGTTTATTGTTGCTGTGGCTGTTAAAAAGCTAATACATCCCACTAGAAAAGTAAATTCATTTATCCTAATTAAAGTAGAACTATTACATCAAGCTAGCATCATTACAGCTGGATCTTCAGAGTTTGCAAGTCCTCCGTATTACCGAGTCTATAAACATTCAAACCACAGAAACACTTCAACTGAGTATTGAGCAAAGAACAAAGATGCAAACTTTCAACTTCAACAAAAATTAATTTTCCTTTATTTTGAGAATCCACCTGCCTTCTTCTAATAAAACAAAGGGATCTGCTTCACCCGTACAACACAGGGATGTTCCAAAGGCTGTACCTGAGCAGAAGGCACGCCTCTTTCTCCCATTACCTTGCAAAAAACTGTTCACTGTCTTTCAAACATGCTTTCCCACGTGAATTGCTTTTTTCTTATTCTTACGAGTACTGCCTGTCTAATAGACTAACCTGCCATTTCCAAATTCACAGCAGACTGTTAACGCAATATAGAATTTCAGACATTTCTCCTCCCTGCCACTGCTATCTACGCCGGGTTAAGAAAACCACTAAGATCTTCCTCACACAAGAGGTGACCGAAGCAAACCTCTTACCTACAAGGCAGCAGCTCTAACTCGTGTGTACTTTTAAACAAAAGCCCCTCCTAGCTCTACATTTTATGGCTTTGTGAATAATGCCAGCAACTTTTACAACTCAATATTTTTGCTCATTCGGAGACAGAAATTCTTATTAAGCGGTAAGAAAACCCCAAGCTTGTCAGATAAAACACTGAATTTCAACTAATATTTGAAAATTGCAGCTGATGAGAAGTATGCCCTCCACAAAACTCCTTCATTATCTCATAAACACCTGTGGCAATCACAACTTGCCCATGTGAACTTCTGACCTTCGCTAAGCCCTACTAAAATAGTAGCTGTAGATCATCTGAGAAGACTAATGGCCCTACAGATTAGAGTATTGCAGCATGCATTTCAGGCAGCTAACGCGTGTCAGCTTTATAGAAGCCTGATTTGAGGAAATTTCATCTGGTAGACTTGCTCTTATCAAAAGGTCAACATTTTAGCTGCAGTGTCAGTAAACTAAAAATTCATTTTCCATTGCTCAACAATGATTCACTTAGAAAACACTCTTCTTGCAAACACAGAGAGCCTCTCGGTGAAATGTTCTGCTTTTATCCCACCAGAAGGACAAGATGACAGTCAACACGTTGTTTAGACTCTGCAGCGTACCAGCTGGCTTTGCCATGGTTGCCTGTGGGCCTCAGCGACGACAACTCTGCTAACTCAATGCCACCTAAATCTCTGTCCTTGCACACACGTTCAGCAGAAGCCACCTCAGAATAGCAGTAGTGACCATGAGCTTACTGGTGAGGGATGTAAGGTTCCTTCCCCACAGCAAGCTAGTCGGAGCAGCGACTGTAACTAGTACATGACGGGGCAAATCCAGTTCATGGTTTCCATGCCAGGGATGATATATCGTTATCTGATACCTGAAAAATTAATCTGGCAATAATTGTAAATTATATTCTTACAGTTTCCTAACAGGTAAATATTTCTATTATATACCTTATGAACCAAGTTAAATATTTAGTCTGGAATGCCAGATAACAACTTAGATCTTTTCCCAAGATACCACGGGTTGTTTTTGGTTTTTTAAAATTTCACTGTAATAATAAGCTGAAAGCAGAGCTCAGTGGTGTCAAAATACTGTCAGAAAAAATCAGTACAGCTATAAATGCAGAGGGTATAGCTACATGGTGTTATGCAACACGATTCAGAGATTCCTGAACTGGCGCTGTGTTATGCTTTACAGATGCACATCTGAAGATACTAAAGTGGGTCTGGATGCAATGCAGATTCAGCACAACACTCAACCTCAGCTGTCACATCATTACATTTTATGGGGCGTCATTCATTTCTAGCACCAGGCACTCTCACCCTGTTGGCCAATTTCTACTTGTCTTGCTCAGTTAAGTCAGTAGGTCAGGAGGACAAGTGGGAACTTCCAATGAGACATGACGAAATGAGAAATGCTAGGCATCCAGAAGATGTATGGGAAAGGAAGGAAGAGAAGGAGGAATATGTGGAGCTGCCCTTCAGACCCAGCTCACCACAAGTCCTGTCCTCCCAACACGTGTCAGAAATACTATGGTCACAAGATGCAAAGATCTAACATAAACATAAACATCTAACATAAACACGGCTTTGATTCACGTGTTTAAAAATTTTCCAAGGGGTAACCTCTGCCCACACATGTCCTTCTCCAGACGGCACAAAGCCAGTATAAAACTACTAAACTTTGTGCTCTGGTGTAAAGGCAGAGCAATATACACAAGCACGCACCTGGTAATTAGCCAACATGGGGTTAATTATCATGTATCATTGCATTATCATGCATCCTTTTGTTTGTTTGGTTTTTTTTTCATTATAATCAGGTGCAGTGCAAGGTGACACTAACCCTGGGCTTCCTCCATAAACTCTGGTATGTGTGCTTATCTTTGAGGCGTACCTAGCTCGGTATGCTGCTCTTCTTTGTTTTAGCTATTTATTTGCACTGGAAAACTTTGCAATATTCATTACTGTGATGCACCATTTTGCAAACAAAAATGCAGAGGACAAAACCGAATATGTGCATTATTAGCTGTGTGCACGGTGTCATTAACATGCACATGATCTGCATGCAAATCATGTTATTGAAAACAGGGACTATTAGCATAACAAGTGCGTATTATTTATTGAGATGCAACTCAAGCAGGCATCCTGCTGGGGTCTAACATCCTTCCTTTAAACAGCACCATTTTTTCTTTCTTCCTTTACTGGTTCTTCTCTCTAGATGATTAACAGCACAGAAAACAAGGAGACTCCCTTCTGTGTCTTGTTTAAAGTGGGAAATCTCGAGTGTTTAATTGCCCCCAAGCATCTGATCCAGTCCAGAGCTCGGCAGAGCCTCTCCCATGGTGCTACACTCCCCTCCCACCCCCATCATCACTGAACTGCAGGCTGTTTAAATGATCTGTTAATATATGTAACCTCACCTACATTATCGCTCTTTAATTCTTAACTGATAACAAGGTAAATGCAGTTAGGCTTCTTTTTCTGTCTTTTTTTTTTTCTTTTTTTAAGGGAGAACATGGGAAAGTAGGAGAAAACAAAAGCTCAAGTGTGCAGTCATAAACCCTTTCAATGCCGTGACATCCTCCTTATATTTTACTTCAGATGAATTTAACCTTTTAATCATTACAGCCACAAAATCATAGCATAGTTTGGGTTGGAAGGGACCTGTAAAGCCCATCGAGTCCAACCCCCCTGCAGGGAGCAGGGACATCTCTGACCAGATCAGGTTGCTCAGAGCCCCGTCCAACCTGGCCTGGAATGTTTCCAGGGATGGGGCTTCCACCACCTCTCTGGGCAACCTATTCTGGTGTTCCACCACCCTCAGTGTAAAACATTTCTTCCTTATACGCAGTCTGAATCTACCTCCCTCTATTTTAAAACCATTACCCCTTGTCCTGTCACAACAGGCCCTGCTGAAGAGTTTCTCCCCATCTTTCCTGTAGGCCCCCTACAGGGGGGGCTGCTACAAGGTCACCCTGGAGCCTTCTCTTCTCCAGGCTGAACAGCCCCAACTCTCCCAGCCTGTCCTCACAGGAGAGATGCTCCAGCCCTCTGATCATCTTCGTGGCCTCCTCTGGACCTGCTCCAACAGGCCAAAATGTAACAGAACAGCACAATTTTACTTTTTTTTTTTTGGTAGATCTGAGCAAAGCTTTCTTGCTGGACCAGTTCTGTGAGCCCTGTCTGCAGAGAGGCCTGTATCACTGATGCTGGCACTGTTTCCTCCCTCCACTCCCTACCCTGCAGAAGTCCTGAGGCCCCAGGGTCTCTGCAGGACTCTTTAACCTTTCCTAGCATTTCTGTAAGAGTGAAAACTTGCAAAACCATTCCTTGCCCAGTAATTCCTTCCGCAGCTCCAGCCCTGTTGGGTTTTGCACTGCATGTTTGTTCTCTCTGAGGCTACACCCTCTGCTTCAGAGATGGCTGTGTTACAATAATGAAATAATTATCGGGGGGAATGATTTCAATTATTTATTGTTTTGCCAAAATTGAGCTATTTGGCCTGAAGTTTTCCAAACTGCATGCCAACCTAAGGATAGACTTTGGTCTCAGTTAAAAATAGCACAACAATTTCTGAGTATCGTTAGAAAATATACATGATTTTACTATTAAGTTATACCGATCTTCCCTGAGAAACCTTGTCTTACAGTATAAATTTTCATTTGGTTCTGGAGGGCCCTGGAGAACAGGGACGGTAAGTCTAGAAGTGAAGCGGAGACTGTATGTGGAGAATAAGTAGAAAAAAAGAAAAGGAAAGGGAAAACAAATTTAGATGGAAAATCTGAAGTCAAAAGCTGGGACCTGCTGCACAAAAGCAACAGAACTGGGACACAAAGCCTCAGCTGGGCCTGGAGAAGGAAGAAGCAGGTGTGGGACAAACTGGAAGGGAAATATCAGAACTGAAATTGTCTGTAAATACACATTCTGATCCATCCATTCATGATGGGTTTTTTTTTTTCTTTTTATGATTCCGATTTGACGCAGCAGACCGACCTGCTGCAGAGGTGGATCACTGCTCTACCATGACGATGGCTGTTCCTTGGGGAACCCCTGCCTGCTTGTCCCAGCAAATGGACTATGCACGACCTCAGTTTGCTGTTAATGCAATTTTTCATATGCAATACATATATACGCCCAAATTGTTCCCTACCACTCATTCTTCCTTTGAGATCCTGAGAACTTTGTAGGCCAAACACAGCACTTTTACACCACAGTGATGGACACAAAAGCACCTTAGAAGCAGTAACTGGAATCCAGCTGGAAATCTCTTTTGTTTAAAAGAGGTTTTCGGGCTCCTTTACTTTGTCAAGCTTTAGATACTACAACTCTGAAACTACCAGCTCTGCTACTGATACGACATTGTTTAAGACGCGGCTTGGAATTTTCTGCTTAAATATAATGAAATATCCTGTTGGTTTATAAAAAAATGTTAACTCTTCACTAAGGAGGCTCCCTTGGACCCTTTGTCAATTTTCATAGTTAAAGGATCCAGGGGGGATGTGGGAGTTCAAGGACTTCAACCTTAATTCTTTCCATCCCACTTCTGTGACCTGATAGCTCTACAATAGCCAAGAGTCCCATTAACACCTTTCAGTATCTTGTGTTAATAGTATTTCCAGCAAATAATTTGGCAGGAGAGACAGAGAAAAATACTCTTAAAGAAATGACCCAAATAGGGGAGGCCAAGATGAAGATCCCTGCTCCGGTCAGGCACAGCGGTGACCTCAATTTGACTTTTTACATTCGAACCTTAATCACTGCATCAGTACTCTGCAAGGGAAAAACAAGAATAAAAACCCAAACTCTTATTTTCTGCCTTAATCCAGTGCAATAATGAAATGAAAATATTTTCAAGCCAGCCTCTCATCTCGCTGTCCCATTTCAACATTGGCAGAATGTGGCCATCTTGTTAGGGCTGAGCTGTGAAATGCTGTCTCACTTTGCTGTAAGAGACTTAACGTAAACTAGTACTGATAAAGATAGCTCTAGTTCAGTAAATTCTTCTAGAATTAAGGAGTGGTCATTAGATATCTTTGTTTAGAGACTTTAGTGAAGTGAAACGCACAAGAGATGATAGGATGAAAGGATAAAAATCACTAGATGTATCCCCCTCCAAAAAGAAAAAAATTGCCAGATTACTAGTTAGATTAATGCAAGGATTCCTATTCTGCATCATAACAGGCACCTCTAACAAACTACAAGGAAAGTCCTTGCCTTCAGTATTAATAATGAAACAAAGATTTTAATCTGGAAAATCCCTCTTTGTGTGATTCTGCTTTGGTTTGAACAGATTTTTAAAGCCTCAAAGGACAAACTTCCCAGAGACCAGTTTACAAGTCAGTAAGTGCCAGAGAGGTTCTTCCTGTCTCCCTTGAATCCATTCTACTTAAGTACAATTCATTACTATTGCTGAAAATATCCAAACAAAGTTTTGTTCTCCTCCCATGATCTCACCCGGCTTTGCTTAGCCAAGTTGTAAGTTACCTTTGGCTCTCATTTTTTTTCTTTCTAAAATAATCCCTTGTTCCTAAATGATTCGATAACACATACATTGCCATAATAAACTTAACCGCATCACCATGTAGTGCAAGCTCCCTCATTCCAACAGTGTTAAAATCTAAAAGTGAAATTTGAGACTGATGTCTGGTCCACGTTCAAGGAGCACCTCCTCCAAGCTCAGCAGAGGTGCATCCCGACGAAGAACAAGTCGGGCAAAAAGGCCAGGAGGCCCGCGTGGATGAGCAAGGAGCTCCTG